>ML846517.1:0-17345 GCA_009831015.1 Picea engelmannii
ACTAATGCTCCATAGTGGTGGTCTAGAGTGATCTAGACACAAACCAATAGTTATGGGAGTAAACTGCCACCTAGTCTAGTCTCTCAGCCATTTATGGGAGTAAAATGCCACCTAGCCTGAGTTAACTAGTCTACCAGTCTTCATTTAACTCCAACACCCCCTAGGTGTGTGCGAAGTAACTCCAACACCTCCCCTGAACATCACTATGGTGAAAATAAAGAATGGGTCCCGATAACGAGGCCATGTTAGGTACCCAAATACAAAAGATACACTGAAATAAACAAGGAAATAGGGAAAACCTCATGGGAAACCACACCCCCCCCCCGCCCCACAAAATCTCTCTGAAGGCTAGTTCTAATCCATTCAAATAGAATATCAAGAAATTTAATCCCATGTCGATGTCCATAATTGAAAAATAGATGAAAAGAATGCTTGATGCTAGAATTATTGTGCCCTTGAGGCACTCAGATTGGGTGGCCAACTTGGTACCTGTGAGAAAAAAGAGTGGGGAAATACGATTGTGTGTTGATTTCAGAAATCTCAACAAGTGTTATCTAAAATACAACTACCCCGTACCCAATATGGACCATATTTTACAAAGGTAGTAGGTGCCCACAAAATTTCCTTGCAGGATGGGTACTCTGGTTATAACCAAATAGTAGTATGTGAAGAAGACAAAGAAAAAATAACATTCACCACCCCTTGGGGGACATTTATGTACGACGAAATTCCCTTCGGGTTCATGAATGCAGGTGCCACCTTTCAGATGGCTATGGATATAGATTTCGTGGGGGAGAAAGACAAATTTATGGTTATATATTTTGATGACATCACCATTTTCTTCAAATCAGATGAGGAACATTTACATCACCTTAAGAAGATTTTCCGAAAATGTAGAAGGCATGGGATCTCTTTTAGTCCTAATAAGTCCCACTTTTCCATGCTAGAAGGTAAAATTCTTGGCCACATCATATCAACATGAGTTATTAAAATAGACCCTAAGATATTGGAGGCCATTCAAAAAATTGAAATTCCCAGAAACAAGAATTCTATTCAGTCTTTTATAGGCAGAATAAAATTTTTGAGGCACTTTTGTAAATGTGTTGAACATGAACATAATAGATCTAGCTACAAAATACTATACACATTTGCAGATAGAAATTGAGAAAGAAGAAGAAGGAGATAAAGAGTAGAAGAATTCTCATTAACCGTATTCCACACTCAAAGAGTGAATAATTTACAATAGATATAGGATACATGAGTAACTAATGCTCCATAGTGGTGCTCTAGAGTGATCTAGACACAAACCAATAGTTACGGGAGTAAACTGCCACCTAGTCTAGTCTCTCAGCCATTTATGGGAGTAAAATGCCACCTAGCCTGAGTTAACTAGTCTACCAGTCTTCAGTTAACTCCAACACCCCCTAGGTGTGTGCGAAGTAACTCCAACACCCCCTAGGTGTGTGCGAAGTAACTCCAACACCTCCCCTCAACATCACTATGGTGAAAATAAAGAATGGGTCCCGACAACGAGGCCATGTTAGGTACCCAAATACAAAAGATACACTGAAATAAACAAGGAAATAGGGAAAACCTCATGGGAAACCACCCCCCGCCCCTCAAATTACAATGCATAAAAAAAATGAGAAGGAACAAAAAAACAATTGCTAAGCAACCTTGTCCTTCACTCCAAGAAGACCTCGCAACTGTGCAAGTTTGTGCTCGTTGAAGATTTTTTTGAATATGTATATGTGTGCACGGATCTGATGAAGTAGATGCACCATTGATATGTCCACTCATATCCACTTTCTCTTCTTGTAATGAATAATATCAAATAAAGTTTGGATGAAACTTTGAAAACCGTGCGGCTGTTTCCGAAAAAGAAAACGCTGAAATTTTGTTGATTTTAAAACGATCATAACTTCACTTCAAGGACTCCGTTTCAGACGATGTTTGTTTTGAAATTGGATATTTTCTTGGGAGGAATTCAAATATCCAATTTTTTTCTGCAAATTTTTCAAATAAAAGATCAGAATTGAGTCTGATGTGTGCGACTTCCTTTTTTTCTCTTGAGATGCATGCATTGTGCATGGAAAAGTGTCTGCATGTGACCCCTGAGATACATGCCATATATCTTCCACATGAAATT
This sequence comes from Picea engelmannii, assembly GCA_009831015.1. NCBI lineage: Eukaryota > Viridiplantae > Streptophyta > Pinopsida > Pinales > Pinaceae > Picea > Picea engelmannii. The sequence goes on from ML846517.1 coordinate 2,150, forward strand.
CAGAAAACAAATATGAAATGGAGTAGACATCATCTTCAATTAATGGAATACAAATTTGTGCAAATACTTGTGTAGAAGACTCTTTAGAATAAGAGGCTTGATCTTCTGACGATTTCTCTTTTGGATTTATCTTTCCAATCCCTTGCATGCAATCTTCAAAATCTTCTTTATTCCCAAATAGAACCTCCAATCTGGTCCATAATTCATTTGGAGTTAATTCTTGTGAGACATCACATACTTGGTGGAAAATTTCTGGAGAAATAGACATGCAGATACTTCCTATGGCCATATCTCGTCTATTGAGAAAGTTATTTTTCTCATCGGCGGAATCAAGCTCTACTTCTGTTGCCATAGTTATTTGGTACAAAACTCTGCATCTGAGCTGAAGAATTTTTTTTGTCGTCCATTCTAAATAGTTATGAGGCGTGAGAAGTATTTCCAATGAGTAAGACATAGATTCCATCTTTCAGTGTTCTTCAATATTCAATATCTGCAAAAATAATTTGGTGTAGCTTTTGCTTAGAAATTCGCCAGCTTTGGCACCATGTAAATGTGTTGAACCTGCACAGAATAGATCTAGCTACAAAATAATACACACATTTTTAGAGAGAAATTGAGAAAGAAGAAGAAGGAGAGAAAGAATAGAAGAATTCTCATTAACCGTATTCCACACTCCAAGAGTGAATAATTTACAATAGATATAGGATACATGAGTAACTAATGTGCCATAATGGTGGTATAGAGTGATATGGACACACACTACTAGTTACGGGAGTAAACTACCACCTAGTCTAGTCTCTGAGGTAGTTACGAGAGTGAACTGCCACCTAGTCTAAGTTAACTAGTCTACCAATCTTCAGTTAACTCCAACACCCCCTAGATGTGTGTGAAGTAACTCCAAAAACTTTGTGCCAAACTTTTTTGAAATCATAAGGCCTATCACCAACATGCTGAAGAAAGATGCTATTATCAAGTGGTCACAGGAGGAAAAATCAAAATTCTAGAGGATCAAACAAGATTTGGTTGAATCCCCTGTATTAGTAAGCTCTGACTATGCCAAAGAGTTCTTTATATTTTCTTTCACCTCCGAGGAAACCATTGCTGCTGTGCTATGGAAAAAGAATCGAGAAGGGCATGAAAAACCCATAGCCTTTTTCAACAAAGCCCTCCGAGATGCTGAGCTAAAGTATGGTATATTAGAAAATCAGGCCTATGCATTGGTCAAAGCATTGAAATCCTTCAGGGTGTATGTGTTACAGTCTAACATAACAAGCTATGTTCCTAGAAACATTGTCAAAGAGATTATGGTCCAGCCAAACAATGAAGGGAAAAGAGGGAAATGGATTGTCAAATTGCTGGAGTATGACCTGCACATAAATCCCACCAAGATAATCAAGGGACAGGGACTTGCCAAGTTCTTATCAAAATCAAACTGTAAGGTGCTGGAATTACATCATGCCTTCACCCAATCCAATGCACCCATGACACATTCTGGACAAGACAACATGCAAGTACTTGAAAAATACTCCTCTTCACCTTGGTACAAAGATATCATTTACTTTCTGCAACACCTAGAATGCCCACGAGATTTGAAGAAGACGAAGGAGAGATCCCTCAAATTAAAATCTATAAAATTTTGCATTTTAAATCAGAACCTATATTGAAGGGATCCTACTGGCATCCTATTAAAGTGTCTTGATGAAAATGAAGCTAAAAAAGTCATAACAAATATGCACAGAGGAGTTTGTGGGGGACACCAACATTGGAAAACTACAACCCTCAAGATCCTAAGGGAAGGGTACTATTGGCCCACCCTTTTGTCTGATGTATCCACTACAGTAAGGGCATGCAATGAATGTCAAAAGTTTGCAGGCAAGAAAAAGTTACTCTCACTGCCCCTGAAATCTGTAACTACTAGTGGCCCCTTTAACCAATGGGGATTAGATTTCATAGGTGAGATAAATCCACCCTCCAGTGGGAAGCACAAGTGGATCCTCACTACCACTGACTACTTTACCAAATGGATTGAGGCTGTGCCCACTAGGAATGCTACTAACAAAGTGTTTTTGAACTTTTTGGAAACCAATACCTTTTCCAAGTTCGGCTACCCTAGAAAACTTGTAACAGAAAATGCCCAGGAATTCAAGTCCAAAGCCATGATTGAATTCTATGGAAGCCATAACATCACCTTGACACATTCCATGTCATATTATCCTTAGGGGAATGGACTGGCCGAGTCATAAAACACGACTCTCATCAAGATCATCAAGAAATTGTTGACTGAAAACAAGAAATTTTGGGACTCTAAAATTAAGTATGCCTTGTAGGATGATAGGATCAACACCAAGAGATCCTTGGGAACCTCACCATTTCAACTATTCTATGGGATATATGATGTCTTCCCTACTCAACTCGGTCTACCGGTTTTAAAATTCCCATAGGAAGAAATGGAGGAGCCAAATGATATCCAAAGGAGAATATTTCAGATCATAGACGTTCAACATAAAATGGAAGCACAAAGTTATATAATTGAAGCATACAAGAGAAAAATCAAATCAACTTTTGATAAGAAAACCAAGAAGGAGATATTTCGAGAAGGCGACCTAATCCTGAGGTGGGATGCCAGAAGGGAAGAAAAGTCCAAGCATGGTAAGTTTGATAACCTCTTCTTTGGTCCTTTTAAGGTGGTTGAGGGTTGTAAAATAACACCTTTGTTTTACATAATCTGGATGACACTAAAATTTTTGGGGGCCCAGTAAATGTGCGCTTCCTGAAACACTATTTTTATTGAAATACCGAGGGAAGGTCCCTCTTGTACCATAAATTCTTTCCTTTTTCATTTTTGATTAGTTAGTTTGGTTGCGAATAAAGACTCCATAGCCCAACAAAGGCACTAGGGTGTAGTTGCAGTTTTAAGTTCAATAAGATGCATGGATGAGAGATAGTAACATATATACATGGCTAGCAGACAGAAACATAGGTAAGAAAAGGAAGGTGGAAGCAAGTTATTTAATTCCTAGGCACTGATCTGCTGTTCTTAGCACCTAATAGGGAAGTGCTATCCCAGTTGGAGCCAATGTTTAGACCTAAGTCTGCACCCCTACCCCTCTTGCCTCTTTTCCCTATGCCTTCATAAAAATCATTTCTCTTTTGGTTGGTTGAGTCAATTTCCCTCTCTAAATGACTTTGTTTTTTATCATTATATTTCTTGATTGATTCTTTGCACAAATTGTTTCTGTTTTCTTGAAGGATAATTGGATGTCATGATTTGGTTCGAAATACTTGTCATCATGTTTTCCATTGATTGAGCGTGCAACAGGTCCACCAAGTATTTTGTGTGCATAGGGAAATTCCGTGAACAAAACACAACAATTCAGATCAGTCATTTCCGGGCTTGGATTGTGAAAATAGAAAGGTTAAATTTCAACGGTGGAGATCTAACAGGCTGATCAGATCAACGGCTCTCACACAATCGGGGTTCCAACTTGCACTAGGTTTAATCAAAGAGTTACACATAAACCACTCTGTGACTTCGACGCTGAAACATCCGATCTTTTCTTTGTCAAAAAATACCAAACGCCAAACCGTTGCATCGCTTCGACGATCAGCCAACCGAGATATCTCCACACTTAGCACTAAAAAACTCCTGAATATAGAAACACCAAAACATGGCATTCATTGGTGGAAACACATGGCACTCATTTTAGACACCTTTGGTTATGCCATCTTCCCATTTATGAGTGACACGTGTCACTCTCTTGATGCAGACACATCAACGACAATGACATCATGGACACGTCAGATACGAAGAGCCGAAGTGTCGATCAACGACAATGACATCATGGACATGGTAGATCCAAAGAGCCAAAGTGCCTATCAATGATAGTGACCTCATGGACACATCAGATCCAAAGAGACGATCAACTGAAAATATGAATTGCTGAAGTCCCGAAGTGCGACGTCACTCCGCTAGTCTGGTCCTTCGGGAGTTATACATACTTGGCATTTGAAAACCCCTTAACCTCGAAGATTTGAAGACAGGTAGTGCTCATTTATGATGACACACAGAGTTCATCCATGGGTACACGTGGGATCCATCGGCCATGACACGTGACATTCATTTCGAGCATTTTTAGTACAATATCTACTCCATTCCAGGTGACACGTGTCACCCTTATTTTCATGACATGGCACCAGTCATGACATCACAGCCTCCACATTAGCTCCGTGATATTTTCCTCTGAGAGATTTCTATCAAGAGTAGGCGCAGTCTCCCGAAGTCCCGAATACCGAACTACCAGAGTATTTAATGGTAAATATGTCTTAATCTTGGATCAATTAGCATAATCATGAATTAGTGACTCTAGGAGATGGTCGTTTTGGGAGATTCCAAACCAGAGCAAATGTAAATCGCCGAAGTGCCGAAGATTCAGAGATGCATGGCACTCTTCTATCATGACACATGGAATCCATCAGTCGAGACACATGGCACTTATTTTAAACATATTTGGGTCCGTCATCTGTACTATTTCAAGTGACACGTGTCACCATTATTTCCATGACACATCAACGATATGACATCAGGCTGCCATGTCAGATTCGAGAGATGATCCTCCGGGAGAATTCCAAGCACAACATTCAAAACAAAAAAATCCCGAACCTCGAAGAGTCGGAGTCCTAAAGTCCTTAAATGATGAATGTTAAATTAATCTTGGGTTAATAAGTAATCAGTGCTAGATAATGACTCCGAGAGTTCTGTCCTCCAGAGGATATGTATACTCTGTACTCTGAAGTCCTGAACGTCGAACCTATGAAGTTCCGGAGCCTCAAACAACCGAAGTGGGGTCCTCACTACCACGTCACTCCAAAACATTATCACTCAGAGAGATTATCCAACTTAGCATTCAAAATCCTGAACACCAAATTCCCAGAGTGGTTTATCTCCATTAATGGCACATTTTAATGTTTAAAAAGGGGCACCAAACCAGGAATGGGGAAAAAACACAACCAATACATTCAGTTATCTCCAGTGGCCTCGAACAATGTGCATTCATTGCCATGATCAATATAGAACTTGGTTATGTCACTCCTAGTCATTTTCTGTCAGATATCAGTTCACTCCAGCACATGCATCAATCTAATTTTATTGCAAATTACAATTTTTAATTGTTTAGTTCAAAAATATTTTAGTTTCAGGCATAATAAGTGGTATTTTTTGTGTGATAAGAACCACTCTTTTTGATTAATTCAAATGTGAAGTATACATTACTATACTTCAACAATTTCTAGTTAAGTTAATAAGTTGTTTTACAACTGGTAGTGTAGAGTTAAGTCTCAGTCCCATATGGATGAGAACCTCTGCAACTCTGATAAATATGCAATTTTTGTATGTTTTGAGGGTTGAGTTTTTTGGGAGAAAAAGATCAATACAAGAACTGGTTGGACCCATTCTGCACATGGATTAAATCTCTCCACCTGGTGAATATACTATTGATGACAGTGTGTTTGTGTCCAAATTCACATGTGTTTCTTATATTGAATACATTTTTGATTTGTTCGAAGTATGTTTCTTTTCCTTCAACTACTATATAACTTGTCTTTATTAATATGCAACCTGTGATAACAACTATGCTTTGATGAATATTTTTTTTTATTGCAACCTGTGGGAATAACCATGTTTCTGGTACATGTTTAATGCTTGAAATGACATTTTAAGACTTAAACTTCTAGCAACAGATTGTTTATTGAGCAGTTTGTTGTTTTTCTTTATTTTTACCTTTACTGTCTCACTTGTCTATCCTTAGTGTGCCACCAGCCAAGGAGGACCCTTGTCCATTTCATTTGTCCAACCAAACCATGCTCATGTCTTGGTAAACCAACCCTCTAACTGACCCATTAATAAAAAAACCAACCATTCATAACATGAGGTGGCCTAGCTCTGCCCTTCAGTAGTCAGGTGCATACTTTAGGACCAACAGGATGAATTGAAGGGCCTTAGAAACCTCTTCAAGTTCCTCCCAAATGATTCAAATATAGTTACACCAAATTTTGCAAGTTTTCACCCATGTAGAAAGGCCATAATTCACCAGGGACATCCTACCACAAGGTAATCCACCCATCCATCCTCAATTTGAGATCTAGGTAAAAGGTTCTAGAAGGTTTTGATACAAGCAAGAAAACTAAGGAAATTTCAAATGAGAAACATTAATTTTATAACACATTTTATGCATACACATTTATGCCCTAAAGAAATGACAAATCAAATGGGCCCATGATTAGAAAAACTGGTCATGCCATCAATCCATACAAGACAACCACAATATACATCAATAATTTTGAACAAACATGTCAACTTGGCTCACTACTCTGAGCTAAGTTGATTTGTTGGAACTCAATAAGTGTTCTCTTTTGATAAGACCATTTCAAATTCTTCCAAATAGGTCCATGAGCATCTAGATTTAGCTTAAATAAAAAATATTCCAAAATAATTTTAGAAAAGAGGTCATGCCACAATCTAAAGCATTTGACACCGATTAAGATGAATTTCCTTTTGCTTGTTCCTTGTATTGGAAGGAAAGAAACAAGAAGAGTAAAATACATGACTTGCAACCGATATTGTAATTTGTGATAATGGTTCAACTTGGAAGAGTAACATCTTGAGCAAGTCATGTTTGAAGCTTTTGTTCAAATTATGCAAAATCCAGTTTAAAAGAACTTTTATAGGTAAATTGATTCCAAATAGGATTCCTAGATAACAAATGATATGCCTTTAATTGAATGAATTTCCATTTCATATTAAGCCAAGAAGGAAATCCCTCTTGTCCTATTATGAGATCCCATGTCTCTTCCTCATTAGTGTGCCAGACCTCTGGAAAAATGTCAAGGCAATGCATTGTACCTTCAATTAAATCACAAGGTAGCTTTAGAGTGAGAAATGAAATTGTAGTAATGTCCACTAATGACCAAAACAGGTCAATGGGACTTGAAATAATAGTAAGTAATAATATCAAAGAAAAGAGTTTTATTTGTAACCATGCCATCAAAATTATTGGAATAAACTCCTCATCATCATCATGACAATGATTGAAATACATTTTTGTCGTACAATCATTTTGATGGCCTCATTGTCATCGTGTACGTCATCATCATCATCGTTGGAACAAACTCAAAGAAATATTGGTTAATTCCCACCCCAAATATTTTTTCCTAAGGGGTGTTTTCTATCCTAGAGTAATCTAGGACTTAAAAAATCCATGTGGATTTGTAAAAATCACATGGGAAACCATCAATCCTAGACACTTTATCATCATACATCTCATGCAAGTTCATAATCAAGTCATCCACAAATAAAATTTGATAATATGCATGCTTAAAACACTTGATTAATCTTGTTGGCCTATTGCATGTTTACACAATATACTCTTACAATTTATGAATAACACATGTGACTTTGATTCAAAACTATTTAATGGTTGAAATCTAGTGCAAAAACATGCTGTAGACTGCTCTAAATATATAGTAATGGAAAACTATGGAATGTGCTAAAAATCCACGCTAAATGCTGTTATAAGATTGCTCTCATGGCATATGGACTATAACACTTAACACATATATTCTAACTCTATCTATGATATGGGTTTGGCAATGAATTATCACTATTGCTATGGTCATTTACTTGCTTTCCTTGTCACATAATTTAAGGGCATTGTGATAGCACTAGTATCAAGATATGGATAGCGACTTCCCAAGGAACTTATTAAGCAAATTGTGAACCACAATTGTTGCATCTTCCAACTGCACATGCATATCTTGGAACAATGATATATTTTTTCTTTCTTTGTTTGAGATGACAGGAAAACGAAGAATAATGAGGATGTGATGTGTTATAATCTAAAAGATATGCACTGGGAGACTCTAGTTGAAATAAAAATATTCATATAATGACCATAGAGAAGTTATATAAGACAATCTCATGCCATCAATCCATACAAGACAACCTCAATAGACACCACAACATTGACCTCTATTTAATCACTATTTAAGGGTCTGTTCACTATGTAAAAGTGTAGAGTTTGATTTTAATGCTGATGGTATATGATTAAAACATCTGATGAATCTTATTGGCCTATTGCATGTTTACACAATTTACTCTTCCAATTATGAATATCACATGTGACTTTTCCTTAGCACTATTTTATGGTTGAAATCTGGTGCAAAAATATGCTATAGACGGTTCTAAATATCTGATAATGGAACACTATGGACTGTGCTAAACGTTGTTATAATATTTCTCTCATGGCATATGGATTATAACATTTAACACATAGATTCTATCTTTGTCTATGATTTGAGTTTGACAAGGCATTAAAGCTATTGGTATAGTCATTTACTTGTTGTCCTTGTCACATAATTTAAGGGCATTATTATAACACTACTATCTCTATGGTATATGGAATAATACTTATATTAAGTAATATTACTATTTTAACAATATAACATTGCAATATGATCATTATCAACCTCCTATGGATTTGGACAAGTCAAACTTGCGATTCAAATTCTGGACTCACAAGTCAAACTCATGCTGATTGAGTTGGAAAAGATTACGTGCTTGCTGATCCAATATTGAAAAAAACCTTATCCATGTATTAATGGTGTGACCTTGATAATCACACTATTCACTATGTCATTCCCACCAGTTTAATGTGGTAGGTGCAAACTTTAAGGTTGCAAAGGTTATTTTCTCCTCATTAGTGAAATTTTTCATCGAAGAAGTACGTCTTAATCTTCTATAACTAATCATAGAGAGATATAGGGTTGGTATTTCCCTAAAACTGTGGGATATCCATATTGACTTGTGCTTGGGATGGTGAACGAACTCCAAATAAGGTTTTCCTTCATGTATATGGGGAAGGAGGCACATGACTATCTTACTACACGAATCCGATGTTGGATACTGCTTAGTTTGGAATGCTCTAACACACTACAATGATTTTTGAATTTCTTTCACATACTACACAACTCACAAAATAATTTGGTATGATGAGTGAAATATTAAGGCAAACATTTTATCTTGAATTGCTTATCCAAGTGCTCATGCCCCTAAATCACACAATATTTAAGTAATATTTTTCTCTAAGATGACTCACAAGAGTGTAAGCAAGATTCTCTTCCAAACTTTGTCTTCTAATACCACTAATATAAATCCTAGAGTGAAAATTTGGGAGAAAACCAAGGGATAGAGATATCCTTAATGTTATGGTGGAAGCATATAAGATACTAGCTACACTGGTAGTTTAAATAAGAATACAAGCAAAGTTATGTTGGAGGAAAGATAATTTTAAGTAAACAAGCATACATTTAACTAAATTGCACTAAGAATATACACATGTAAATTCAAAACAAATTGTGATGAAGTATAAGTGAGATAGAATGTCATGGCATACAACAAATGTACGAAAAAAATGAAAACACATTGGATGTATTTGACAGAGATGTAAATAAGACTTGTTACTAAGTCCATGCAACAAAATTAAACACACAATTCTTCATCAAACCCCATATGTCTTCTCTCTCTACTAATGTCAAAGTACATTTTTATTTTTAGGGCAATCACGAGGAGAAGAATCTGCACAAAAAACATTTGGGCTCGGATTCTACCTAAGAACAAATGGAAAAAAAGAAAGAATCTAGAAGATTTCTTATTGACTATGAACCAAGTATGAGCAAAACAAGTCCACATTTAATAGTTTGTGATAGTGTAAAGGTTCCATGCATCCCTACCTGATCTGTTGAGTTTTCTATGTGTCAACTATGTGGATTGCACCAATTTGAGTGTGTTGGCCACATCCTGCATAGTATGGCATTGATTGGACATTTCAAAGCATTGGTTGGAACTTCATGTTGTTGTTGATCCATTTATGCAGGGGTGGTGGTGGCATTATCTGGTGTTGTCACTTTTATAGGTCGCAATGTTAAATATTATGTTGTGACCAAAAGGGTGGCACAAAAGTCTATGTCCATGTTAGTGCTTCTTGGCACTGAACCTTGTGTCACACTGAATTTGGGTCTAACACTTGAACTAAATGTTTCACAAGGTGGTGAAGATACGTGTTGAATAGGTAATATGCCAAAAAGGGTTTTTTTGTCTTGGTTTAGATAATTTAATCATGGATAAATTTAACATAGTTAATTTTACCAACTCAGAAATTTTCACTATGGTTAATCATAGTCCATTCTAAATAGCCAAAATGAAAGAGAATTTATCAAAATCATTCATAATTAGGGAGAGAGGTTTTATAATTGACTACGACTCACCATACTTACCCATGCCCATGAGTGTTAAATAATTCCTATTGGCTCCTTTTGAGATGCATACATCATTGTGGATATTAATGATTTTCCCATAGAGGAGGCCACCTTAACCAATGATGTAGCATTTCCTTACCGATAAGGAGACCCCATCGACTATATGAATAACAAGGTCATCAAATTATTTATCAAAATCACAATATAGGTCCTACATTTTCATGAGAATCCCATATAGATCCCTGAAAAACTAATTGAATACCATCACCCTCCCAAAGAAAGCATAACACACAAGAGGTATGTGGCCATGTATGAATACAAAAGAAAAGTGGGAGAGTCGACCCATTTGTTCTTCAATGTATTACCCTTCAATGAACAAGTTACCGAGACCCCGAGTCAAGGAATCAATGAATGAGCCTTTGCTGATACAATATGTCATTGAATTAGGGTCCCATAAATATACTAAGACCGCGTGTAAAGATCAAATCTAGTTTTGGTGAATGATTCAACTGCAAATATAATTGGATGATGAATGATGCAATTGCAAATGGTTAATCATGTTGGCATATTTATTACGGGTAGATAGAAGGCAGAGTATTTGTTTGTCATTGATGGAAAGCTCAGCCCGACGATGACGAACAAGAGAAAGTGGCAAGACCAATAGTGCAATGATGATTGCATGGCAAGATCAAAAGCTAAACTCCAGGAGTCAAGGAAGCAACTCACGACAGAAACTCGCGATATGTGAGATCACGAAAAATATCTGGATCGTCGAATCATCAAGATTGTGGACCGTTTATCTGACTCCATTTCAAAGTTTCAGATACCGGGAGTTGGAGGTGTTGAAACACTTCATCACAGAAATGTCGAAACACTGAAATGCGAAACGCCGAAATACCTTCAGATCATTTCAGGGTTCGTGACTTGGAGTGTTGAAACACTTCATCACAGAAATGCCGAAACGCCGAAATGTGAAATGCCAAAATACCTTCATATCATTTCAGGGTTCGTGACTTAGAGTGTTGAAACACTTCATCACAGAAATGCTAAAATGCCGAAATGCGAAACGCCGAAATACCTTTAGATCATTTCAGGGTTCGTGACTTGGAGTGTCAAAGCACTTCATCATAGAAATGACGAAACAATGAAATGCGAAATGCCGAAATACCTTCAGATCATTTTGGGGTTCATGATTTGGAGTGTCGAAACACTTCATCACAGAAATACCGAAACGCGAATTGCGAAATGCAGTTTCGAACTAGGCTATGATCACCGCCAGTGGTCATGTGAGGGGGAGGAGCTAGCACCAAGCTAATCTCCTTTTTGATGATCGCAACATGAAGAGTCAAGACTCTTCACCACAGAATTGTCGAAATGCGAAATGAGAAAGGCATTTGGATTAGGCCCATGGTCACATCCAGTGGGCATATGGGATAAACACAAGACCCTGCGGATTTAATCCAATGGTGCTTGTTATTTGAGCATCTGATCGAAGGGATATTGTTGATCTTCATGATTAACTATTCAGTTACGATTCAGTTAGCAGAACCGAATCATGGTTCTTGGATGGTTGGCGATTTAGTTGTTGAGGCGTTTTTGCCGAAGAATATTCGAGGTGTAACCAAAGAGGAGGTGGACAAAAGAAACACGCTGTGACTGTGCAGGCAGGGCTGTGCTGAGTGAAAAATGAATTGAACTGTAGAAAGGTAAAATAACAATATGCGCAGTGGAAAGTATACTCAGAGATGAGGAATAGAAGCAGAACATAACAAAATAGGTTAAGAGAGCAGAATGTGCACATATCAAACATGCATATCTGTGAGAAGAAGATAAATATGAGGTGTGCATGTTGAGACAAAGGAGAAGATCAGAAAGCTGAAGAAGATGCAAGCAGGAAGACACTGATGCAGTCAGAGCAGAGTGGCATAGCAGAACATTGATAAGCCTGGTAAGAAAATGAAAACTATTGAATCACTATAATAAATTCATAGAAAGCAAAGTTTTATATTTCAGGGTGGTTGGGAGGTGCTAGGGAGGACTGTTGTCCTCAAAGGTTCAAGTGGGTGCTTGAACACAAGGAGTTGTAGCTTCCATCTAGTTGCAGCCAGAGAAACCAGGGTGGCAGGGTGGTGCAAGGAAGACAAGTGTTCTCTATTATATAGATTGGAGCCTGTGTAATTGGAAGTTGGTGCTTCCATCCAGTTGGTGTTGGAACATTCAGGAAGTTGGTGCTTCCATCCAGTTGGTGCTGGAACATTAAGGGAGTTGGTGCTTCCTTCTAGTGGGTGCTAGAGAAACCAGAGATTTGGTGCTCTCAACAAGTTTCAGCTTGCAAAACAGAGGTTGTAGCCTCAAGAGGAGTTGGAGCTCTCAAGAATGATAATGTAAATAATATAAAGATTACTTATCATATCAAGAAGAAGAGGTTTTTCCCTTTATGGGTTTCCTTAGGAAATATCTGTCTCTGTATATTTCATGTGTGTGATTTCTATTGAATATTCTACTTCTTACTTTCCTACATGATTGTGATTGTCATTGAGTGTTCTTTAAAGATTTAAAATGGGCATAATTGTTTAAGCAAAGTAACAACTGATTCACCCCCCCCCTCTCAGTTGTCCAACAATTTGGTATCAGAGCCGGTTCCTTTTATTTAAAGGTAGATCTGTAAGCTTAAACATGACAAGTCATGAAGGGACTTCAACCAGTAAGCCTCCTCTGTTTGATGGAACAAATGTTTCCTTTTGGAAGGTTAGAATGAGAACATACCTAATGGCCTTAGGTGCTGATGTTTGGGATGTAGTAGAGACTGGATACATAAATCCTGTTGTGCTAGCTTCCAAGGATGATAAGTTATAATTTAGATTTAATGCTAAGGGAATGAATGCTATCTTGAATGGACTTGCAGAAGCCGATTTTGTAAAGGTGATGCATCTTCAATCTGCCAAAGAAATGTGGGATAAACTTATTCTCAGCTATGAAGGAAATGAGAAAGTAAAATATGCCAAACTTCAAACATTTAGGTTGAAGTTTGAACAACTAAAGATGAATGAAGATGAAACATTTAACAAGTATTTTTTAAGAGTTGAAGAACTTGTGAATGCCATGAAGGGTCTTGGTGAGAAGATTGAAGAATCAATTTTAGTTCAGAAGATTTTAAGATCTTTTCTTGATAAATTTAATCCAAAAGTCTCCGCAATAGAAGAACTAAATGATATTAAAACTCTATCCATTGATCAAATCCTAGGAACTTTAACTACATATGAAATGAGAATCAACAAAGATAAATCCATTACTAGAGAAACATCTTTTAAAGCAGACAAGAATACTGATTTAGATTTAGATGATATTGAGGCAAAATTTGTGAGAAGGTTAAAGAAGGATCAGAAAAATATCAAGGCAAACTTCCCTTCAAATGTTTTAACTGTGGTAAGATAGGTCATTTTGCATCTAAGTGTCCCCATCAGAAAATGACCAAAACTATGATGATTAAAAGAAGTACAAATTCAAGAAATATAGTAAAAAGAAAAGTCTATGTGCAAATAATGACAATTCTTCAGAAGACATAGATAGTGATTCATCATGTGAAGACAAAGTGAATGATTTTATGCTTATGGCTATGGGAGATCTTGATGATGAGCACACAGGAGGTGAAATGAATGACGAAGAAGATGTGGTGGATATGGAAGGTGAATTAATCAGTGCTTTGGAAGAAATTGACAGACTCATATGTAAGAAGAGAAAACAAAAACAATTGTTAATGCAGTTTAAAGTGAATGATAAAAAACCTGATGAAGACTTTGATCTACTAAAATTGGAGTTAGAAGAGGCAAAGAAAATATAAGACATTTTGAAACAACAATTATCAGAGAAGAAAGCAAGGTGTGAAGCCTTAGAAGAAGAGATAGTAAAAACCAGAAAAGAAATAGAGAAGTTTAAGGCATTCTATCACCAAAATCTATCAAGTATTAAATCCTCAGAAGAATTAACTTCCATTCTAAGTCAACAAAGGAATCCAAAGTTGAAATCTGGCTTGGGCTATGAAGAAGGATCAAGTAGTGATCATCCAAGTAATATAGAACCCATCAAGTTTGTCAACTCTACAATCATTGACAACAACCACTCTACAGAAATAAAGGAAGATAATCAGCTGCCCAGGAGGAGTAAAGGAAAAGGTGCCAGAACTAAATCTGTAGAACAAGGAAAGAATACACCCCATGCTCAAGGAAATCATCAGCATGGAAGAAATCAACCTGCTCAAAGAAGACAAACTTTTTCAAGGTACAAAGGTTTTTTCTATGGTTATTGTTTTTTCTGCTCTAATTTTGGTCACAAAGCTATAAACTGTTCTTTAAGATTTAGATATGAACAATCGATATATTCAACGAATAACCATCTTCCACAACAAAGATCGAGACAACCAAGCAACAAACAACCTCACACTATAAATCATGCGATGGTTTGGAAAATGACGTAGGTTAAGCATACCAATAGTTATGAGCATAACAATTGTTATGATCTATTCTTTAGTGAACCAAAATGTTACATCTGTCATAACTATGGACATAAAGCTGCAGATTGTCGCTTAAGGAATTTTAAGCCAGATTGGAATCCTACTGCTGAAAATTTCAAGATTTGGAAGAAGAAAGAAGATGACAAGTGTAGACTAGTGTTGTCAGCCCAAAGAGAAAATAATCCTTGGTATATTGACAATGGATGTTCCAAACATATGACTTGAGACAAAAGTAAGTTTCTAACTCTAAGTGAAATCAAATTAGGGAATGTAACTTTTGGAAATGATGCACTAGGAAAAATAAAAGGTAAAGGAATGGTAAGTTTGAGTAATGGAAAAGGGAAAGCTCAAGATGTGTTGTTTGTAGAAGGTCTGAAA
>ML846518.1:0-12589 GCA_009831015.1 Picea engelmannii
ATTACTTGACATCAACCAATGACATCAATCAAACCAAACCATTTACATCAATGACATATGATCCAACAATCTCCCAAGTAATCAAACCATTGGCATCAATGACAAACCATTGGCATCAATGACAACATGATCCAACAATAATTGTTTCTATCCAAAGTAAGTTAGGATGGCGTAGTTATAATTTCATGTGGTAGGCAGAACTTAAGAGTTACACCACAAAGATTTATAACAGAAATAAGGATCTCCTTCTACCAACAAATTTATAAAACGAAATTTAGGAATTAATGACCACATATTTTTTTTTTATGGAAATTTTGAGGTACATTACATATGGTATCAGCGCAAAGGTTACAATACTTGGACCTTGAACAGGGCTATATTATTTACTTAGCACATATTTTTGTTTATGTAAAACTAATAAACCTTTACTGTTACAAACAAAAAACCCTTTTCTGTTTTGTGTTAATCATGGCGGTCCAGGATGACGCAGAAATCAGACTTGATGAGAATCTTAAACAAAGACCTCCTGAAAATCCAAGACATAATAGTGACAAATGCTCACCTACTGAAGTTTTGGAAATGATGAGGAATCTCATTGTTGAGCTATAGGTTTTCAAAGCAGACATTGAGAAACTGAAGAAGCACAACAAGAACAAAAGGAAATAAATGAAGTCTTGCTGCAAAGTATAGTGACAAAGAAATCCCCAAAGGACGATAACCAGGAATAAGAGATCAGTAAAAGGGCCTCCAAGAATTTTGGTCCTGAAGTAGAAAGAGGGGATAACTCATCTGAAGGTACACCTTTAGCTGAAGATAAAACAAAAACAGACAGGAAAAAAAACCAGGAGATCACCTCGAGGGAGAATTTAAGAAAATCAAACAAAAAACCTTTGATGGGGAATCCAGAATAGGGGAGGAAGCTGAAGCATGGTTACTAGACATCAAGAGTATTTCCAGATATACAACTATTCCAACAATATGAAAGTTACAATGGCCATCTATACTCTGAAAGGAAAAACCAACATTTAGTGGCAAGACCTGAAATTGGCCAAGGGCCTAAAGGGGAAACATATGGAATGCTCTGACTTTAAGAAACAATACCTACCTAAAAGTTACCATGAAAGAAAAACGATTTTTTTTTTATGAGTTACGACTTGGTCAAATGGCTATGGAAGATCTGATAAACAAATTCCTGGAATTACTAAGGTTTGTACCTTATATCCAGGAGGATAAAGTGAAAATTTAGCAGTTCCTAAGCTGTTTACCATAGTGCTACAAGGACATAATCAAATTTGATAATCTCAAGTCCTTAAGTGAAGTATTCAGAAAAGTCCGGATGTGTTATGACTAATACAAACAACGTACATAATTTCCCAAGGCTTGGAAGGACAAGAAATCAGACTGAATGAACCAGCGGAAGAAGGGATACCAGCCAACCCCTTATCGAAATGCAGCAAAAATATTTCCAAGAAAATATTTTTACTCCAACAATCCAAATACGCAAGGCGACGATAAACTGATAAATCTGGGAACAAAGAAGTTTGGGGACAGCGCCCGCGAACCAATAAAGTGTTGGGAATGTGGAGAACCTCATCTAAGGAGGAACTGTTCACGTTTAAATTTAGCAACCATAACTACTATTCACAATTTGCAGGAAGTATCGACGGTAGGAGATGTGCGCAGAAGCTTACATCGGATAAATGCAGCCGTGGATGGTCGACAGGCTGACCACCAGTCCTCTGTGGTAGAAATTGAAGGTAAAATCAATAACATTTGAATTTTTGTTTTAATTGATTCGGGCGCTACATTAAGTTATATTACTTAGGGTATAGTTGAGTCAAATAAACTTAAGAAAACAAGACACCCAAAATCTTGGCTGATACAATTAGCAACAGGGACAAAAAGAAAAGTTGTCGACTTTATTTCTGATTATGAGTTCAGTTTAGGTGGTCAAAACATAAAGACAAATCTGAACCTTCTACAGCTAGAATCTTATGATGTAATTATCAGAATGGATTGGTTAGAAGGGCACAAAGCAGTGCTAGATTGTTATGAAAAATCACTTAGTATAAAGACGAAAATGACACTACTAGGACAATTCAAGGTATACAAAAACCAATGTCAGTCAGACAGATTTCAACAATGCAATTCAAGAAATGCATAAGGAAGGGTTGTCAAGTTTATGCCATCCAAGTAACAGACCTGTTATAAAAAGAAGATAAACCCAACTTGGAGGACTTTGCCGTATTACATGATTTTAGATATGTGTTTGTGGATGAAATACCTGAACTACCCCCACGGAGGGAGATAGAATTTTCTATCGACCTTCTACCTGGTTCAACCCTTATCTCTAAAGCACCTTACCGAATGAGTTTGCCGGAATTGACAGAACTAAAAATTCAACTACATGAATTATTGGATAAAGAGTATATCAGACCGAGTGTTTCACCATGGAGAGCACCAGTCCTCTTTGTGAAAAAGAAAGACGACACTCTAAGACTATGTATTGATTATAGACAATTAAACGAAATGACTATTAAAAACAAGTACCCCTTCCCTAGGATAAATGATCTGTTCGATCAAGTAGGTGGGGCAAAGATCTTTTCGAAGTTGGATTTACGATCTGGTTATCATCAAGTTAGGATAAAAGATGATGACATAAACAAAACAACTTTTCGAACAAGATATGGACATTACGAATTTGTAATTATACCTTTCGGACTCACTAACGCACCAGCCACATTCATGTGTTTAATGAACAATATTTTCAGTCAGTGCTTGGACAAGTTCCTGTTGGTTTTTATTGACGATATTATGGTCTATTCTAAAACATAAGAGGAACATGAAGAGCATTTGAAAATAGTTCTGCAAACCTTAAGGAAGCACAAATTGTATGCGAAATTCGATAAGTGTGATTTTTATCAACATAAAATACAATCCCTAGGACATGTAATATCTGCAGAAGGCATTGCAGTCGATCCAGAGAAAATAAGGGCCATTATGGAATGGCCGGTACCGAAGGATGTAGCTGACATCCAGTCATTCATGGGAATCACCGGATATTACCGCAGATTTATAGAGGGATTTTCCAAAATTGCTTACCCTATCACATCACTACAAAAGAAAGGGACCAAGTTTAACTGGTCACAGAAATGTCAAGTCAGTTTTAATAAATCAAAGGAGTTTTTAACATCCACACCCATTTTAAAGGTAGCAGATCCAGACAAAGACTTCACCGTCTGTGTAGATGCAAGTAAAGAAGGACTAGGTGGTGTCCTAACCCAAGAAGGGCATGCTATTTGCTATGAGTCCCAAAAACTAAAGGAACACGAGCGAAACTACATCACTCATGACTTAGAATTGGCAGCTGTAATACACGCCTTAAAAATGTGGCGACACTACATAATGGGCATGAAGTTTCTGTTATTGACTGACAACAACGGTGTGAAATTTCTATTTAGCATATTCTATATTCATTCATAGTGATACATTCTTTACAATACAATATACATATAGGAGCCAACGACATCCAAAACCCTAACCCAATGACCTGGATTAGTGCAAAGAATATAACACATACCCAACATTCTCCCATTTGTTGTTTTCTTTGCATACAGGGGGTTACCGGATTACATTGTCAAAAATCTAGGGCAACAATGCCCATGGATCCTCTACACCAAGAGAACTTCTCAGTGCTTACAGATTTTGTTAATGAATCTGCAACATTCTTCAAAGTGTCCACCTTCATCAGAAATACTTTCTTTTATTCAACTATGTCTCTCACAAAGTGATATTGAATATCAATATGCCTTGTCTTTGAATGATAAGCCGGGTTCTTTGCCAGAAAAATTGCACTCTGACTATCACAATCTATCCTTACAGCTTGCTGTACCAACCCAATACCCGAACACAATCTTTGTAACCATATTTCTTCCTTACTTGCATGAGTGGCTGCCAGTATTTAATTTCTGCAGTTGAAAGTGCCACTACAACCTGTCTTTTGCTCATCCAACTTATTTATCCTCCAAATAGGTTAAACACATACCTACTTGCAGATCTCCTACGATCTAGATCTCCATCCCAGTCTGTATCCACAAAGCCATGTATATCCACCACTCTGTCCAATCCCAGTGTTCCTTGGTAGCACAATCCATAGCTAGCAACACCACACAAATACCTAAAAACCCTTTTTACTGCTGTTCAATGCTCCTTCCCTGGTTTTGACATATACCTGCTCAAAGCTTCCACTGCATGTGCAATGTCCAGTCTAGTACAGACCATTGCATACATCAATCTGCTAATTGCACTCGCATATGGAACATGAGACATGTCCTCCTCCTCTTCCTGTGTTTTGGGACACTGATCCACATATAAATTTACACCGACATGCATAAGAACCTTGACCAGTTTACATTCTTACATATTAAACCTCTGCAATATTGTCTCGACATATTTTCTCGGATTTAACCAGAGTTTCCTCTTTTTCTGATCTCTTTTAATTTCCATGTCCAAAATGAAATTTGAAGCACCGAGGTCCTTCATGTCAAATTTAGAGGACAACTGAGTTTTCACATCGTGGATAATCTCCTTTTTGTTTCCTATCAACAACATATCATCCACATACAAGACCAAATAAATCAAATGATCACCAATTAATTTAAAATACACACAATGATTCTCTTTGCTTCCTGTGAAGCCAAGTCCCAGCATATAAGTATCAAATTTTTGATACCACATCCTTGGTGATTGTTTTAAACCATACAAAGATTTTTTCAGCTTGCATACTGACTCCTTCTTTCCCTTCACAACATAACCTTCTGGTTGTTTCATATAGATTTCTTCTTTCAGACCCCCATGTAGGAATGATGTCTTCACATCCATCTGTTCTACTTCAAAATCAAATGCAACAACAACAGATAACACAAATCTTATAGAGGTTAACTTGGAAACATGAGAAATAATCTCACCAAAATCAATTCCCTTAACCTGAGAATAACCCTTTGCTACTAACCGAGCTTTGTATTTCTCCACTTTTTCTTATGCATTCAACTTCTTTTTAAATGCCCATTTGATGCCAATGAGATTTCTTCCATTCGACAACTCCACTAGATCCCAAGCTTCATTCTTATCCAAATTTGCCATTTCTTCGTCCATGGCCCTTTTCTAGAAATTTTCATCGTCTCAATCCACTGCCTCCTTGACAGTTCTAGGATCATCATTAGTAATAGACAAAGCAAAATTTGAACAAAAATCGGATGGAGTATACCTTTCCAATAGCCTTCTTTCTCGAACCGATCTCCTCAATACCGGAGTATGAGGATCTTCTTCTTCTGATTCCTGTTATTCTGTAGAGTCTGACTCATCATTCTTTAAATCAAACTCTATTTTCTATGGTTCTTCCTTACTTGGTAGGACTTCCTGTTTAACAAAATCCTTCATTTCTCTAAATACCACATCTCGTCTATACACTACCTTCTTATTTTATGGGTTCCAAAGCTTATAACCTTTGAGACTATCTTTATATCCAATAAAGATACACTAGCCTTCTTATCTAGCTTACTCTTGTTTTCCTTTGGAACATGAACATATTCATCACAATCAAATACCTTGAGATGTGTGAGCGAAGGTTTCTTACCAATCCATACCTCTTGTGGAGTATTTTCATCCAACACTAATGAGGGTGATCTGTTGACCAGGTAACACTGATGAGGGTGATCTGTTGACCAGGTAACATGCAGTACCCATTGCCTCTGTCCAAAAATATTGCCGTAACCCGACACCACTGAGCATGCACCTTTCTTTTTCCATCAATGCCCTGTTCATCCTTTCTGCAACTCCATTCCGCTAAGGTGTATATGGAGTAGTCTTCTACCTTGCTATACCTCACTTCTTACATAATTCTTCAAATTCATTCCCACAGAACTCTCCACCATTATCCGTCCTCAACACCTTAATTATTTTTTCTGTTTGATTCTCAACAAGAGCCTTAAATTCTTTAAACCTATCAAAGACTTCAGATTTCTTCCTGAGGAAATATATCCAAGTGTTCCTCGAGAATTCATCTATAAATGAGACAATACACAAATTTTCCCAATGATGGGACCGATACAGGTCCAAAAACATCACCGTGAATTAGCTGTAAAATTCCTTCTGCCCTCGTTGCACCAGAAGATAATCTTACCCGATTCTGCTTCCCATATACACAATGTTCACATAAATCAAAATCCAGAGAGAAGTTAGATATACCTTCAACCATACCTTTACCGTGTAGTAGTTGAAGACCCTTCTCTCCGATATGCCCCAGTCTTTGATGCCACAACATAACCTCATCTCCAGATACTGTAGGAGTTTTTTTTTCTTCAACTCCAATATCATGAACAATGAAACTATTACACCCATCACTAATAGTGATTTCTTGCAGATTATATAGAGTTCCAAACTGAACTCCTTTCAACAACACCATTGCTCATCGAACCATCTTGCAGGTTTCCTTTCAAATATTGTTTTTACTCCTGCATTGTCCATTTTGCTTACATAAATCAAATTTCTGGCCAAACCTGAGATGTTCAGAACACCAGGGAGTGTTCTAATCCTTCCATCTATGATCCTCAACTTGAATTTTCCTCGTCATATGATTCTGGTTGTTGAATCATCACCTAAGAAAACATTACCTCCATCATACCTTTCATATTCACAAAACCACTCCCTGTGGGGAGTCATATGAAATGATGCACTTGAGTCAACCAACCATGCCTCATGATCTGCATGTGTTCTTGAAGAAGCCAAATACACATCCCCTCATTCTTCCTTGGAGTTATTTTCTTCTGTAGAAGGAGATTCTTCAGATCCCTTCTTTTTCTCAACTTTGGATTTACACTGCTTCTTGTAGTGCCCTTCTTTTCCATATCTCCAACATATTTTTACAAACTTTCCGAGAGATTTAGATCTACCCTTAGACTTAGATCTCCCACTTCAGAACTTAGATCTATTTATTTTATGGGAGCATCCTCTTGCAAATAATGCATCTGTGCTCTGTCCTTCCATATTCTTCTGTCTCATCTCCTCCGACAACAAGGATGAGACCACTTCATCAAACTTCAAGGTAGTTGTATTACTACCTATGGCCACAACCAGACTATCCCATGAGTCTGGTAAAGAACACAGTAAACTGATACACTTATCTTCATCTAAAATTTTAATCTCAACAGATACTAACTGACTTACCACAGTATTGAAAGCGTTCAAATGCTTTGCCACCGAGTCTCCATCTCTCATCCTCAGATTATACAGCTTCTTTCTCAGGAATAGTTTATTTACTAGGGACTTAGACTGATACAAATTCCCCAACTTATCCTATAAATCCTTGGTTGTAGCTTCCTCTGACACATTTAGTAATACTGAATCTGAGAGACACAGTCGGATTGTGCTCTTCGCCTTCCAATCCAACTTTTTCCAGTCATCTGCTGAAGTTCCTGTAGGTGCAGTACCTGGATCTACTGATCTCTGTCCACCAACAAATCTTCCATCTTGAGCTTCCACAACTCAAAACTTTGCCCATTAAATTTCCGGATCTCCATTTTCTAATTGCTTGCCATTTCTTTTCACCTGAAAAATCAATGCCACAGATCTCCCACTGTAACAAGGCTTATCATAGTCTCGAGCCAAACCCTTGACCACAAATGTGTCCCCCTGAAGCCAACAAAGCTCTGATACCAAATGTAGATTTTAACCTTGTACAATATTTACTGCAAACAGATTTTCAGTGAAAGAACATAAACTATATAATGGGAAATACAAACATTACACATATATTTTTCCCTTGGAAACCCAAACTGAGAAAACTAGCATATTCTATATTCATTCATAGTGATACATTGTTTACAATACAATATACATATAGGAGCCAACGACATCCAAAACCCTAACCCAATGTCATACATTAGTCAATAACTCTAATTCCTTAACCGGAAATAGAAAACCATCGACAAAAAACCATGTGCCAAAAAAATGCCCAACAATGGACACGAAAATCAAGGCAACACAAAAAATGAGGCAAAAATGTGACACGTTGTTCGAGGCAATTTTTTTTTCTTGGGAGCGTTTCCCCCGTACCCCTACTACTCATGCAAATAATATAACACATACCCAAAAATATCCACCTTGTGAGTATTTTGTTAGACACTCTTAGGCCTCCCTCAATCCTTTTATATCGAGTTTTGAAAAAATAAGTTTTGGATCTTTATAGTTCTCAACATGGAAGAATTCCTTCAAAGAGGGAAGCATTGGTTAATAAGTTTGGTTTAGAGATTATCAATGTTCATTGAAATGTATATTATTGTACTTATATACTCTTTTTGATTTAATATAAATTTTACTATTTTTTTTCTCCAAAATTCATTGTTAAAATTGATTTATGTTAATATTGTTTTTTTTACATTGGATTTAGATTTGTAATTGTACTTTAAATATTTGATTATTTGCAATTTTTGTTCTCTCAAAAGAGAGTAAGGTGTTGTATGCTTACTTGTGTTTAGGTTTTGAAGTGAATCAATGCACAATTGATTGTAGTGTTCTACATCCTTGCTCAAAGAAACAAAAGCGAATAGAAATACTTCTAGAACTCATACACGTTTGGTCTCTTTTCTTCTTCTCTCTCAAACTTTGAGAACAAATAATTCTTTCTTGCTCAAAGAAACAAAAGATAATAGAAATACTTCAAGAACTCATACACGGTTGGTCTCTTTTCTTCTTCTCTCTCAAACTTTGAAACAAATAATTCTTTGTTGTTTGATGTTTTAAATGTTTAAGGAATCTTTGTATACTCTCTATTACATAGGGTACCAATGCCTTTTGATTGAGTACAATTTAGGTTATTGAATTGCAAGAAATTTTTCCATAATAAATTGACCAGTGTACGAGGGAAACTTTTCAAAGTCTTCCTTTAGATTAGTTTAAGGTTTGATGCTTGATAAATTGCAGTGTTTGGTAGCCATAGACAACTGTGCTTTACTGTAGGCACTTTCAATTTTAAAGATTTTCTTCTTTCTCTGGTATATTAGTTGTTAGAATAAGACCACGTCTTTAGGAGAAATCACTATAGACCTTCACCACTGTTTTCGTTAAATCCACAATCGAATGTAGTGTCTCTAGTGAGACCCATGGACTTGTTTGGAGGTTCAATTTTTTGAATACTCTTAACTTTCACTTTTTCTGGTTTCAGAATCATTACTTAGGTTGATTTCAGTGCTGATCGGAGTCTTCAAATAGCTTTAGGAGATTGATTTCAATGTTGATTGGAGTTTCAAATAGCTTTAGGATATTTCTTGTTTCAAATTGTAAATTTTCATTTACATTATTGCAACTTTTATTGTACTTGATAAATTGAAAAAAGTTGAGTTTATTGCATATTTCATTGACTCGGGATTGAAAAACAAAATTGATTTCATATTGAATTTAAGACTTGGATTTCAAAGCACATATTTATTATTTGTGTATGCTTTTTACCTTGTATTTGGGTAAATTAGAAACATAAAAGGAGGTTGTTTTTTTCTTATTGTAAACTAAAGGATTAAAATATTATAGTGCAATTTAGTTATCAAATGTACATTGTAAGAATATAATTATATATATAATCTATGAATCTAAATACACACATAAATGGAGAGAACAAGTAAATATAGAGCCAATAATTAGTAGTTATTATATCCTTGAATCTCTTCATGTACAATGACAGATTGATGCATATTTATACTTAGATACAAAGAGAAAGTAATTATAACAGTTGTAACTACATTAGTTGGTTAACTGGACTAGTGGGTTGAATGACTCGACCATAAATAGACTTGTACATTCAATATAATTACTATACTAACCCACTTCATTTCTTCATTACTCACTCAACTAATCACCAATCCTTTGGAGTTTTTTTCATTGGTCAACCTTGTGAGCATCTTTATCCACTCTTTAGTATTCTTAGTTTTGGGTATGTGGTGGCCCTTGTTTGGAAGACTTGTGACCTTGTTTATTATCTTTGCATTAATCTCTATTGGCTCATCTAGTGAGATCTCCCTATTATGGTATCAACTCACTAAAAACTTCGCCACTTATTTAAGTCCATTGAACCCTACAACTTGGGGGGTTTTGAGGTAATATCTAATCTTTGCTCTTACTAATTTAGCAGTCCGCTTCTGCGATTGCCCTTCCTTTATTGCTCATTTTTTAAAGTTAACCAATTTTATTCTAGTTGATTTCTTCAATCCTAGAATCTCTAATTTTGTCTAGATACAACTCCAATTTTGTTGGTAGTCTAATATTGTCTCTTTTAGGTTTTGGGCTCAACTTGTGTTGATTTCTTTTCTTCAAGAGGATTGGAAATGGAACCTCTCATTCTCTTTGAAATTTCTAAGTGATTTGTGGAACCTCTACTAGGACAACTATTGTTATTTGACACCGGCTTGTTACTACCTTCTCTTGTAGGCAACCTTTTTGATATCTCCTTATGACTTAGTATAAAATGCGAATGGGACTTGTCTTTGGGATTTTTATAGCTTTCTTACTTCATTCCTCAATTGCATCCATTTAGTTGCATGTGTATGAGTATTGTTGTTGGTGCATAGATTCATTAATGTTCAACGACTCATTTATTTTCTTAATATACCTTTTCTTGCATCTTTATTGTATTTTTCTCCTTGAGCATCCTTTTCATAGATTTAGTTTCCCTATGCTACATATTTTTTCATTGGCTTATCTTTGTTAGAGTCAACCACATTCTTTAAATGATCTTATTTCTTAGTTGCATTCTTTTATGATGTCGATTTTCTCTGTTTATGGCATCATTTTGTGTAATTGGGATTCTTTTGCTTAAAATTTCTTGCTTCACTTCCAAATTGCTCTATATTTGATTTCATTGTCTCCTCTTATTTTTCCTTTATTGTAGGATGATTTTCTTTTTTGCTCGACCACTCTTTATTTTTATTCTATGGTTGACTTCTCTTGGCCTTTATCTTCATACCTTTGTCAGTTCCATCCTATTATTTCTAACACATTCTTGTGCAATTCTTCTTGTTATTTCTCCCAATCCACTGCCATTGTTTTTTTATTGGTTTGTTCCTTATTGTTGGTCTTCTTTTGGTAGCGGATAAGGTTTATTGGTCAAGTGATTGCTTTCTCACAAAACATTTAAAAAACTTTATGCCCTAACCAACTTTATTATTTGATCATTTGATTTTTATTTAATTTTTTGATTTTCATGTTTCTCTATTTTTTTTATTCATTTTCAAAATTTTGGATCTAGGATGGCACCTTTTTAGTTGGACATCATTCACTACCTTATTTAGAATGAACCCATAGAGTGTTTTAAGCTAAACATTTATTTATAGTTTTCTTGGCTTGCCCTTCACTTCATTGTCATATAGGAGTACTGGGTCTCCATTTTCAAGTTTTTTTGTTTTGTTTGAGTGTCTATTGTACCAAGCCTTTTGTTGTTGTTTTTGTACTTATTTATGGCGTAACATCGTTAGTGGGTCTTCTCCTATCTTGTCTAGTTGATATTGTTGATCTTCTTTAGCTTTTGTTAGGTCAAATTTCAGTGCTTTAGCCACTTTGTTTGCATATAGTTGAAGACTCAGAGGCACAATTGCTTCTTCTGCATACACTAGTTTGAACAAGGTTTTCCTAGTTGATTTTTTGTATGTGGTCCTATGTGCCCAAATAATACTAAGAAATTTATCTTAGTGTGATTAGTCCACATTACACATTTTAGTTAGACCTTTTACCAAATTTTTATTAAAGACTATAATTTCACCATAGGCCTAAGGATGATATGGGGAACTTGTTTTTATGGTTGATCATAGATTCTTTCATTGATACATCTATTGTGATATTTATAAAATGTGTTCCTTGATCACTTATAAAGTGTAATTGGCCATCTAAATCTAGTAATAATGTTTTCATAAATAATATTTGTTGCTATCGAGTCCTTGGTGTAGTTCTTGAATGGCTCAACATCTACCCATTTGGTTTTCCCCACAAACTATATGTCCGAGTAGATTCCCAAAGGGTACACAAAAAATACATTTTCGCAGATTAAGGGAAATGTGTAGCTGTCTAGCACAAGGGTTGGTGAGAACCATCGATCTGTTCCTAATACAAGCGTATCCTCCATCGTCAAGTACTCCAATGTAGTGATGATATATTTTCCTGTTGTTCTTTTATCTCTTGTTGGGACTTGTCCTACAAAGTCTATAGCCCGAATCTCAAATGAGAGATTTGTTTTAACCTATTGCAATGATATTTCATCGCCTTGTAGAGGTCTTCCTATTGTCTAAGATTTATCATGTGTGTTTACTTGGTTCTACAATGTTTTTGTAGTGTAGGGCACCACGACCCTACTTGCAATATCTCCTTGGTTGTTGTATTTGCATGATGGTATCAACTAGCTGTCCCATAACGTGCCACCTCAATATATTATCTATTATGTTCTAGTGCACATCTTCCTAGTTATCATCAATGTAAAATTTGTACAAACTCTCATCAATCAAAGTGTATGGAATGCACTTTCTTTTCTTCTCTGACATATTGACTATGGATG
>ML846518.1:41695-61851 GCA_009831015.1 Picea engelmannii
GATATATGGACAAGTGACAAATTGGGCAAAGTTGGACATAGGTGACTATGTGGAAAAAGTGGCTATGTGGACAAAGTGGCCTAGAAGATGCTTCTAAGGAAGCTACTTGGAGAGTATAGATAAGAGGCAAGGCTCTCTCATTTTAATAACACTTGAGCATATTGAATATCTATAGGTGACTGAGGTAACCAAAGGATTTCTAAACCAAATTTCAGAGGGAAGGTCAAGTAAAGAAAGCCGAAATTCAAGGGAGGATAAATTCTTTTGATGATGCTTTCTAAGGTATGTTATTTACAGGTCATCTCACCATTTTTGCAATAATTTTTTTTCTAGAATGTTTCAGACCGTGAAATTGGGAGGTCATTGAGAAAACATATCCAAGTAGCTATGGTACAAATTTCAGCTTGTGGGTCGTTGTATTTTTGGAGTTACACTCCGTGGAAAATAGGGTTTGTGGCTAGTCCTGAAACTAGTCTAAAACAATTGTTTCGGGTAAAAACATCATAACTTATTCATAAAAGATCCAAATTCAGTAAGACAAAATGTGTTGGTTAGAGTACAGTCTATAGTATTCCATGTAAAATTTTCAGATCCATACAACAAATATTTCGTGCGGGGCACACTCTACAAGTTCGCTCTCTAGAATAAGCCAAAACTCAACAAGGTATGCCATTTTTGCTATAAATCCTTTTCTAAGAGGTTCCAAGTAGTGAAGTTTGGAGGAATTGAGTAAAAGACACTGAAGAACATTGTGTACCATTTTCAGATCTTTATTCATTACAGGTACATAGTTATGATTATTGCAAGTTAGGGTTTTTGACTAATCCAAAATTAGTCATGTGAGACTAAAGAAAAGTTTGATGAAAATGATAGTCTCTTGTTGTTAAAGTTAAGGAAGGTTTGCAGGAATGTGATATTATACACCAGGTCTATTACAAAGTTACAAATCAGATTTGGATGATGAAATTGATGAGGGATTTTGGTTGAGGTACATGTTGGGTACATGGTTGAGACAAGTAGTTGATGAGTTGGCACATACACGAGGTGTATAATTGATGATGTTGGTACATCATGATGAGTCATAGTTGATGAGTAGTTGATACATGATTGGTACATACTTATTACATGGTTGGAGGTACTTGTTAGTAGTATTGTTGACACATGATTTATGGATGATGTAACATAATTGTATTGGTATATTATTAGAAGGACATATTGATCTTGGCGATGATTATGACTTGTTGTGTTATGCTTGGTTGACGCACATCTTTGAGAGTTGTCTTGGTGAGTAGATATGATTTGGTTGATAACATTGATGAGATAGGTTGTTGTGATAGGTTGTTTGGACATGTTGTTGTGATAGGTTATTTGTACATGTTGGTGCGTGGTTGATGCACTTGTCCATGGTATAGGTTGAGGTACAAGTTGGTGCATGGTTGATGCACTTGTTTATGATACATGTTGATTACATGTTGTTTGGTACAGGTTGATTCATGGTTGATGTTGGCCTTTGACTAAGTTTTGAGGAAATATTGGCCGTGATTGACCATTTTTGGGACTTCGACAGGTTGGTAGAAGATGGAGTGCCCAGGTGGATCTGAGATTGCGGGATATCACTCATTTTGCGGGCTTGTGGACCCAACAAAGGCTTTACTAGGGCTTATGTAATGGGTTATGGGATGTCGGCCCATGGGTTTACCCATGTTTAGGCCTTTTTGTAAATATATAAATAAGTAGCTAAGCAATGTAAGAAGCATGGATGGTGGGATATGTGCACCATATGTTGTAAGTGTTAATGTTTGGCTTAGTGCAAGAGGTTTTAAGTGGCTTTGTGCAACATACTGTGTAGAGTGAGGCTCTGTGCCTTGACCTGATTTTGGGAAGGAGGATCTGGCTCGCAACGCGTAGATCTGCTGTCCTCTGTGGAGTTTGGCTCTGTGGCTTTGTGCATAGGAGCAGATGAATGTAATAAGATTGAAGACTAATAAAAAAGAAGAAGCCGTTGGTGGACATAGCCCCACACTGAGGTGAACCACATATATCCCGTGTCTTGATGTGCTTCGTGCGATGTGGATTATGCTGTTTAGCTGCTTAGTGCTGTTGTTATTATGTATGATGAATGCATATGATGTTGTTTCTTAGTGATTAATGGTATTAAAGATGAATAAATGCTAGATCTGAGCTAATGCTATGTGCTAAGTGATTGAAAGTACTTGATCTTTGTTATTACTGCGCTGATCTATAATAAGGGTTTAATCTGCGATGTGAATTAGACTTATGAACTAATGCATATTGTTGGCTAAGTGTTGTAATCACAGATCAATGTCCCAACTTGTTTGTAGACACCTGAGTCCTACACCCCCCCTGCCTCTACGTCAGGTGAGATTTCATCTGCTTCGTAGGTATTGCCGAGAGGGCCGGTAGTTAGGGTTTTGTTGGTGTGCTGTTAAAGCATTGAACCCTGGGTCTACCCCTATGCTAACAAATGGTTTCGTTGCTGGGACCTGAAACTGTGATTGTTGGGAACTAAAGAAAAGAGAAATATCCATGCGTAGATCTATTTCTGTAGTGCGCAACATTCTAATTGACTTGCGAAGTTTTGTGCTAAGAAAGAAACCAGATTTGAAGAAAAGAGGTAAGATCTTAAAGCTTTGTGCTCTGGTAAGGGTAAGATAAGTGGAAAGTTTTGATTCAAAAGTATGAATCTATGTATATTTGATATATTTTGTCCTAGTCTGAAAACTAGGGCACATTTAGAAGAAAGATTTGATCTAAATAAATTTGATAGAAATAGAGAAAGATATGTTATTCCTATGCATAGAATTTTTTTTTGGACTAATAAGTGTATGCAGGAACCTAGAAATAATTTTTGCAGATTGCAGGTCCAACACTGTGATCCCAGTGCGTAGTACAGGAAAGGTTGGGCTCATTTAAAATAAAGAGAGGATTGACACTATGTTATAATTGCAGAAGATCGGGACATCTTGCTAAGGAATGCCCTGGTATAGGTCCTATTTGTCTTTGTTGTAAAGTTATTGGTCATGAGGTTGAGGATTACCCAAGGATGATTGCTAAAGTTGAAAAGATGAATACGAGACAAGAAAAATCTGAAGAAAGTCAAGAGGCTAAGAGAATGTTGGGGAATCATAAAGGGAAAGAGTCAGAGACTATGTTAGTACAGTTAAAAAATGCAATGGATGATCACAGAGACATCGGTTTACCATAAATCTTGAAAGAAAAACAACGCATAGTTACAAGAATAGAAGACTTCGACATCAACTGTGTATTGGATGAAGAAACACATGTGACGATTATGCCAGAAAGCACTTGGGAAATTTTTGGAAAGCCCGCTATGATACCTTCATTGGGAAGGATATGCTTGTTTAAAGGAAATATGATAAAACTATGTGGAAGAGTTACTAATATACCTATGATTTCTCATGAAACATCAACAAGAGAGGACTTTGAAGTTATTAGATTTGTTGAGAACAATGCCCCTTTTCCACTTTTATTAGGAAAGACTTGGATTGAAAAGGATTAGATCAGAAGGAAAGCAGAGGAGGAAGCTACAAAATAGAAAAAGAAAGAACTAAGGGACTTCATAACTAGAAAAATAGAGCAACTAATAGAAGAACAAGAGGATAAGTCGAAGCAATAGAGGGCTAGATAGTTAGCTGTCAAAGTTGAAAGAACACATGAAGGCTTAAAGAACCTGTCCATGCAAGAAAGAAGTGTAGCCACCTTGGAAATAGTAAGAGAAGGGACAGTAACCTCAGAATATGTAAGAGCACATCAGCATTGCGGAGTCCTTTCACGAGGAGAGAATAATAATACAAATGGGAAGAGGATTCCAGAAATTGTTAGAGAAGATCAGATCATAGGAAATAATGCAAGAAATCTCAGTAAGAATAAATCCAAATTAGAAAAACTACAGGAATTTCCAGAGAAGACTTCACAGGAGGCATATCTACAAAGCTTGAACCTCGCCGGGATAGCAGAACCATGCAGAATGAGACTTCGCCACAACAAATTATATGACCATTGGAGGTGCCCCAATCATTAGACTGATGCCTTAGAATGGCTAGAAAATGCAGTTATGAGAAAATGGACCGTTGAGACCACACCACAACGGACGGATTCACATTGGCCACATTCCTGCCTGTTGGAGGAATCCGTTACGACACTTGCTTATTTAACCCGTCGGACGCTGCGATGGGACCACTTTTTTCCACCCATGAATATCCAAGCTAATAGAGAATCCATTGTATCGCATTGTGCTTTCTATACCTCACCATCCATTTGATTACCTCGCTTGTCTATTTGCCTACCCGATCTATTTGGTTACAAGTGTGAATGTCAGGCGAACCTAGTGCGTTAGAGAAGTTTGTGGAGGATATTCTCATGGAGATCATGGTTGAGAGAGTTATGTCTGTAGGAATACAGGTGTCATCAACTGGGGTACTGCAAGCATCCCCCTCAACTGGACGTCATTCTAGCCATGCTACTGAGAAGTGAAGCAAGCACCACGATGATCTGGCTAACGTGAAGCTGATCCCGTCGGTATTTCCATATTACATACCGCCTTTGGATGGCACGGTTAAACACAAAAGTATCCCACGTGACTTTGAGTATACGTTGATCACTGCATACATAATGAAGGGGATATGCATAGTTGGACCCCAGTTAGGACAGATCCCAGCCTTGAAGAACATCGACTTTAAACTCGACGAAAGAAATAATTACGCGATGCTCGTGCCACATATGTATTTGATGAATACGACTGGGAAGAAGCCATGCATAGTCTCCCAGCCATGGATTAAGGAGCTGGCGCAGTCCATGATCCTGAATGTAATGAAGATCCCTCACTTCGGTCGACATCAAGAGGTTAAATCTTGCGCTAAACTCCTCTTGTTGTGCTACCACGAAGAATATTTGTGGATTGACAGGTGCGTTACTGTGGATCCAACGCTGATCCACTTGATTACAGGACTGAGCATGTAGGGAAGACTTCAGTATCACTCCTTGGCATAGCGCATAAAGGAGGATTATGGTGATGTATAAAAGGGAAAGCGAGGCTACAAGGTATCCTCTATCCAAGATGGCACAGTGTGCCTTGCTTGTCATATTATAGCTAACAAGCTCAGTAGAAAGAACCATCCCACGCAGGTCACAGGATTTGTAGTGGACCTCGCAGGAAAGTGCATGGAGGGGATGCAAATGAACTGGGCGAGTTACCTCGTAAACAAGCTCGGGAAATACTACTACGAACCCCAGGATCAGGGGTATGAATTCCATTTCATTTGGTTACTGGTATTGATAGCATTTGTCACTTGGTAGATGTCAGAAGGAGCGAAATTTCCAGAAGTTGAGCCATCAGAGCCGTTGGCCGTGAGGTTATCCACCTTGTGGTATACAAATGATATGTCAAAGCAGTGGCAGTCGAACACTGTGTTCCATGCCTACTACCAATAGCTGAAACGTGCTATTGAGGCATTCCCAGGCTTGACACTAAATACATTTCACCAGTACAGACCGCTAGCGAAGTTCCATGTAGATTGACACTTTATTTATATCTCTACGTGTAGGGATGAAAGCAAAAAAGAGTTGTAGTCCTATTATAAACTGATCGACGAGGATATGGAGGAGATCACCAAATAATGGTCGACAAATTTCCTTGTACCAGTTGAGAATGCATAACTGTCCGACCTCGACATCATTAGAAGCCCCTTGGTCACCCGGGTCGATCATGACAGGCAGAGCAATGCGAAGAAAAATAAGAAAAAGGAGGAAGTGAAGAACATAGAGACTGATGAGGAGGACATCGCCTCAGAGGAAAGTGGGCCTCACTTGCCTGTAGGAGGAGGAGGAGGAGGAGACGAAGTAAATCAAGAAAGAGGAGGGGAAGAAGGAGAAAATAAAGGAAAATATGAAGTTACACCGCTGAAGGATCCCCTTACAGAGGCTGAAACATCGAATAAAAGTAAGGTTTCTCCGTAGAAGCCCTCGGTAAGAAAGAAGACATGTGCTAGTAAGCCCAAGATGAAGTCCATGCTCACAGAAGATGATGTCGATTTAATCATCGCAGTTGTGGAGGATGATTTAGAGGATATCTTGCAGCAATATGGAGCAAAGCATGAGACATTGTATGAAAGAATAGAGAAGGAGATAAAGGAGATGCAACAATCCATCCATTCGAGCCGTGCAGTACCTACTGCACCTTCCTCGTCCAAGATTGCAGAATTGGGGGATGAGCCCACCCAATTACAAAGACTAGAAGATGAAATAGAGGCTCAACTTCAACAAGTCCAAGAAGAAAATGATCAGGCTACAAAATCCTTGAAGCAAGAAAAGGAGGAGGTCTTAGAGAAACTTCGAGTTGCGCAGAAGGAGAAAGGTAAAATTTGGGCGATGTTCGAGGAGGAAAATGCAAAGATACATAAAGAAAAAGACCAACTGCTCACAAAGAAGACTGCGGTCAAAGAAGAAATGACTAAAGCACTTCGCTCTATGCCGATATTGGCACAAGAGGAACCAGAGTCAGTCGATATGCAAGTGGGGAATCTCGCTGAGTCCATTCAGCAACTTCAAGCACGGATAACGGAATTAGAGCTCCAAGCTATGACGAGCACTCCACAAGAAGTGAGTGACCAAAGGGAGGAATCCGCTAAGAGCGTAGTTGGAAGGATTAAGGTCCCTGGCTTAGAATGTAAGTAGTTGAGTGATTGAAGTGTGAAAACCTATGAACGCCTCACAGAAGATCCAGAGCTGAGGAAACTGGAAGCACAACTCCAGGAGGTGCAACAACATGCATCCACTGTGCAAGAGTAGATGAAGCTACTCACTATAGTCAATCGAATGAAGATATCACAGGAGCAGTGCATAGTCCAGTAGCAGATTACTTCCATCCAAAGAAGAGTCATGGAAGTTACAGAGAGACTACATCTGGTGCAAGACAAATCTTGCATGATTTTTGAAGAGATTGAAGGACAAGGCTCATAGCTAGACCAAGTGGTTACGACAGTGGAACACTGCCTCGAAGGGCCTGTTACAGAGAAAATGATTCATGATTTTGCTGAGCAGGAGGCTCTGGAGAAGCAGCAAGTCGAGGCAGCTCGAGCTAAGATCGAGGCCTTTGAAGCAACGTTGCCTAGATCTGAGTGACTCGGGACAAGTCATAGGTGACTGTTGGTGGCCTGTTGGCCCTTGACCAAGTTTTGAGTAAATATTGGTCATGTTTGACCATTTTTGGGACTTTGATAGGCTATTCGAAGATGGAGCACCCAGGTAAAGCTGAGATCGTAGGATCTCACTCATTTTGCGGGCTTGTGGACTCAACAAAGGGTTTACTAGGGTTTATGTAACGGGTTATGGGATGTCAGCCCATGGATTTACCCATGTTTAGGCCTTTTTGTAAATATATAAATAAGTAGCTAAGCGATGTAAGAGGCATGGATGGTGGGATATGTGCACCATATGTTGTAAGTGTTAATTCGTGGCTTAGTACAAGAGGTTGTAAGTGGCTTTGTGCAACAGACTGTGTAGAGTGAGGCTCTGTGCCTTGACCTAATTTTGGGAAGGAGGATCTCGCTCACAGTGCATATATCTCCTGTCCTCTGTGAAGTTTGGATCTGTGGCCTTTTGCATAGGAGAATATGAATGTAAGAATATTTAAGACTAATAAAGAAGAAGAAGCTGTTGGTGGACGTAGCCCCACACTGGGGTGAACCACGTATATCTTATGTCTTGATGTACTTCATGAGATGTGGATTATGTTGTTTATCTACTTAGTGCTGTTGTTATTATGTATGAAGAATGCATCTGATGTTGTTGCTTAGTGCTTAATGGTATTAAAGATGAATAAATTCTAGATCTGAGCTAATGCTATGTGCTAAGTGATTGAAAGTGCTTGATCTTTGTTATTACTGCACTGATAAATAATAAGGGTTTAATCTGTGATGTGAATGAGACTCATGAACTAATGCATATTGTTGGCTAAGTGCCCTGCTAATGTACCATCTTGGTTGTAGACACCTGAGTCCTGCAACCCCCCCTGCCTCTACCTTGGGTGAGACTTCATCTTCTTCGCAGGTGTTTTCGAAAGGGCCGGTAGTTAGGGTTTTGTAGGTGCGTTGTTGAAGCGTTGAACCCTGGGTCTTCCCCTATGACAATAGTTGATGCACTTGTTTATGGTACAGGTTGATTACAGGTTGAGGTATAGGTTGATGCATGGTTTAGGTTATTGATATAGGTTGTTTGGTGCAGGTTGATTGGTACAGGTTTACGATAGTATATCTCACAGTGATAGTGTGACAATGGTTCCATCATTCTACTTATATACCAGGGCGGTTGGATGGGGCAAGGACAGGTGGTTATAGCCACCTTTAGGTTGTAGCTAGAGAACATAGGGGGTTGTATCCTCCTTCTGGATGTAGACAAATAATTGGGGAGTTGGAGCTTCCCTCAGGTTGTATCCTGAGAAACTAGGGGGTTGGAGCATCCTTCCAGTTGTAGATGGAAAACAAAGGAAGTTGGTGCTTCCAATGAATGTAATTATTAAAGACATATAAGAAAAAATATTCTGTGGTTTTCTCCCACTTTGGGTTTCCACGTAAAACACTGGTGTACTGTGTATGTGTGTGATTTTTCATTTGTTCATTGTTTATTTACTCTGCAACTATTGGATGATAATGCTACATTGATATAACACTTGCATTTTATGGTGAAAAAGGATTACATTGCTCTATTACTGATTCACCCCCCCTCTCAGTAATACAACAGAAAAAATGTCAAGGTTGATATTTTGGGTCAAATTTAATGTTTGACCATTCAAAGTCAAAGTTTGACCATCTATCAGTCAACATAAATCATGAATGATCATATACACTATTCAACTCTTACAGGAACTCTTGAAGATGACATGTGGATAATTGACGGTGGAGCTTCCAGGCATATGACAGGAGACCAGGTTAGACTCTCTAGTCTCAATGAAAAGAAGTCATCCTACAAGGTAGAACTTGGAGACAAGAGCAACTATCTAGTAGAAGGAATTGGTCAAGCCTCCATCAAATTGAAATTAGGTAACAATGTTCATTTGAGTAATGTCTTATATGTACCTGGTTTAGAAAAGAACCTTCTATCCATATATTTCCTATAAGACAAAGGAAATAGAATAACCTTTGTAGATGGTGAAGTACTATCTTGGTCTACAAACTCCAACATAGAGAATTCTTGAGTTATTGGAACTCGTGAAGGGAGATTATACATACTACTAGAATGTAAGGATGAAGCTCTTATACATGATGAAGTAAATCCCAGTGAAATTTGTCATAGAAGGTATGCTCATCTTAAATATTAAGCATTACCTTTCCTCGAGAAAATGGTTGAAGGAATACCAGAACTACACTCTACACATGAAGGAATTTGCAGAGGATGTGCTCTTGGTAAAAATGTTAAGAAGCCATTCTCAAGTAGAAATAATAGATCCAAGGAAATCCTAGATCTAATACACTCAGATGTTTGCGGTCCAATGGCAGTCAAATCTCCAGGAGGTTCTCTTTATTATGTAATATTCATAGATGATTACTCAAGAAAGACTTGGTTATATCTCTTGAAGACAAAGGATGAAGTTTTCAACAAGTTTCAAGAATTCAAAGCATAAATAGAAAACCTCACAAGCAAGAAGATCAAGACTTTGAGAATAGATAATGGAGGAGAATACACATCCAAAAAATTTGTTGCCTTTTGCAAAACAACATGGATTAGGAGGGAGCTAACCATTCCTCATAATCCTCAACAAAATGGTGTAGCAGAAAGGAAGAATAGATCCATCGAGGAAAGTGTGAAGGCACTAATGAATGATCAAGGGTTATCCATGTATTTATGGGGAGAAGTAGCCATGACAAAAATATATGTCTAGAACAAAAGTCCCCACCACATATTAAAGGATATGACTCTAGAATAAGCCTTCTCAGGAAATAAACTAAATTTGGAACACTTAAGAATATTTGGGTGCCTTGTTTACATTCATATTCCCAAGGATAAAATAAAGAAACTAGAACCCCCAGGAAAGAAGGAAATATTTGTTGGATACAGTGAATCATCTAAGGGCTACAAAATCTATATTCTAGAACAACATAAGATTGAAGTCAGCAGATATGTAACCTTCAATGAGAAGATGGCTTTCAAGAAATTTATAGAAGAATCCATGGAAGAAGAATAATATGAAGAGCCTAAAGAAGAAAGAACCTATCTTCCAGAAAGTCAGAAAACAAATTGATCATCCGATGCAACCATGTGAACCTATTGAATCAGTCATTGTACCCAAAACTATAAAACATCTAGCTTGGATTGAAGATACTCTATAAGAAGTAGAAAGACTCAAATCTCCAAGTGGCGCCTTTAGAGAAAGAAAAAATCCCAAAAGATTCTCTAGCTATACCACATGTATGACAAAGCTTATAAATGAAGAACGAATCACATTTGAAGAAGCATCTCAGAAGAAACTATGGAAAGAAGCCATTATAGAAAAACACTATTCTATCATGAAAAATAATGTGTGGGAAATCATGCCTAGACCCAAGGAAAAATCAGTGGTAACTTCAAAATGGGTCTATAATATCAAACAAGTAGTAGACAAAAGTGTGGAAAAATACAATGCAAGGTTCATAGCTAGAGGGTTCTCCCAGAAGTAGGGAGAAGATTATGATGAAACCTTTTCTCTTGTTGCTAGATATACTTCTATTAGAACCATTATGTCTGTTGCTGCTTCCATGGGATGGAGTCTACATTAGATGGATGTAAAGACAACTTTTATCAATGGAGCAATTGAACAAAAAGTATACATTGAACAAACTCAAGGTTTTGAAGTACATTCCAGAGACACTCATGTTTGCAGATTAAAGAAATCCTTGTATTGTTAGATACCGACCACGGAAAATATTTTTTTTTTCGTCGAATTCTTGAGGATCAAGATCCCCGAAATACCTACAGGGGTCTAGCATAGGCTAGTTCCTTCCTTGTCCACCTCCCTGTGATCATGGGTCACGATCACAGGCCAAACAAGTATGGTGTCCTTTCTCTCTTCGCGGCTCAGCTCTACCAGAGCATCAAGTCTTTCGTCTAAGCAAACCCCGACACAACGAAGCACCAAACCCTGAAAGGGATAGTGAGTACAAGTTTCCTGTTTGGGTCTTGTCCTTGTGACCACATTCTGTGACCACACACTTAAACTGGCAAAGACCTTACCAAGCTTTTTCAATTCGGGAAATCGCGATGCATGACTTCTTCCTTTCCCATTCAAATCCCCTAAAACCACGAAGTCTCCCAAGTTTCCCTCCAAGGGGAGATCAACGACTGTAAGCCTCCCTTGATCCGAAGGTTTGGATCCTTTCATGATTTCGGTGCCCGCGGGTTCGAGATGCAACAATCCCAAAAAATCATGTCATACAAATCCTTGAATTCTGGTATGGGGATCCGTGTAGGAGATCAACGGTTCTTGATAGAGTGGATCCAATGGTCCACAGGATTTTGGAACTTTCCTTGAACTCTGACCACTCACCATGCGTCTCCCTTGATGGATGGTCTAGATTCCTTCAGGACTTCTCTTTGACACTTTTTTCTACTCGCAACCTCACAAGTTGAAGCGTCGAGCTCTCATGCTCTTCTTCTATGAAAACCTGAGACGCGAAAGTTAGCAATGGTTGACTTCCTCTTTTTACTTCTCGCAACTCGCAACCTCGCAAGTTGGAGTGTTGAGCCTTCATACTCCTATCTCGTGAATCTCCGAGACACGAGAAGTCAATAGAGTGTTGACTCCTTTTCGAGCGACGCGTGCCCACCTGTCAATCACGTGGGCCCCACATGATGGATGTGCCATGTGTTCTCGTGAGCCTTGGCTCTAGGTACTTCACAACTTCTACAGTCGGAAGTGACCCCTTCCAACCTCCGAACCCCCGAACTTTCGATATACGATATCACCACAGAGTTCTGATCCAACGGTCCTCCCGTTCCTAGATCCAATGGTTCATATTTTTCTCCTCGCCACTTTGCGCTTCACGACTTCGTGAGTTGGAGCACCCAACTCTTGCACTCTCTTCTTGCAAAACCCTGAGATGCGAGATTCCTTGAACTCTGCCACCTATCCTCTCCAGATGGACGGTCCTGATCCTCTCGCGACTTCACCGCTCACGAGGTCGAAAGACTTCCGTCTATGACTCCCTATGTCCGAATCCTCGATATGGGCGATCTCGTGACACACATCCACTCTCAGATGAATGGCTCAGATTCCTTTGCCCCTTCGGGACTTTCAGGACAAAATTCTCGACCTCCTATCCGTCGATATGCTGAAATGTCGAAATTCTGACACATCGTCAACGTGGGTCCCACAACGGAACTTCCTGCCTTTTTGGAGTTTCGGACTTCGCGACTTCACGAATCCTGATGCTAAGCTTTGGGTTCTTCAACCCATGAAACCCCGAAATGCCGAGTTCCGATTCACTTCACCAATAACTGGCTCACACAAATCCTTTCGCCCCTTCAGGACTTCGCCTTTCACGGCCTCGCGAGTCTTGAGGCAAGGGTTTTAACCCTTCGACTCGCGAATCCATGAAATGATATTTCGTGAGTGATACAATGGTCCTTGTTGACCTAGATCCTATGGTCCGATTTCTCCTGAAATTAAAACTTGAAAATAGGCTTACCGTAACTCCCTTGCTCATCTGCAAGATCCGACGACTCTCGAGACTTCGCGAATTCTCCACAGAGAATTCCGACCGTCCAATGCATCCTTGACGACTCTTGCGAATTGAACACGGTATTCCTTCACCGCTATTTCAGGATTTCAAGAGGATCATTCTTCCTTGTACATGGTTACTAAGACTTGCGCCTTCAAATCCTTCTTCCAGGTTCTTGGTGAGCTTTCTAAAAAGGGAGTCTCTATGGGGAGATCTATCCAGGGTATTGCCTGAGACGGATAAGGGTATATATTTATCGAGAACAGGCTTGAAGTCCGAATTAATTCAATATGCGCATAAATAGTGATTTATAAAACATAATCTATATGTAGTCTTTCCATTATAAGTGTGCAACCACCATTTCTAAATCAAAAACACTACACAGGCAGTCTTATACTCAAACCATTCATAAAACTACACAGACTGTGAGCATACATGTCAGCATATAAATTTCAAGATGCAAGATGTAAAACACTTATCGGAAATAACACCAGATGTGATTGCAACTGCTGAGAGGGGTACTCGTTTCCACCCAACCGTAGGCTCAGTGACTCCCAATGCATTTACCACTAGCCACCCCTGAGCTGAGACCACAATGCTGCGAGACTGCATCTCATTTTACCAGTGACTGAGAATGAGGGTTACTCTCCCCCTTCTCTGCTATCACTTACTCTGCATATCTCCAGAGTTCTTCCTCCTCCCCTCGCGTCTTCCCCCTTTGTGATTCTTCCTCACGCATTTCCCTCTTGCGAGGTTGCGTGTGGCACGATTTCCCTCGTGGTGGTCAGGCCCGAGGCTCCTACGAATGGGCGGTTCACTTCCCCCTTCCCTCATTAATTCCTGAGGATCCATCTACCTACCAACCCGCGAGTAATTTATTTCGGACCATCGAGCCGCTCTTGGTTCTCCGAGCCAGTGAAGTCCAAATACGGTATTGGTTTCGGTGGAAGTTAACGCCACCTTTCCAGGTGCCTTCCACCACCTTTCTTCAGCCATCGTGGTCTCTTTTTCAACATATCCCCTCTCAAAATTCCTGCAATATGTATATATTCATAATATTATTCACATTCACCGACCTTTTTCACAAGGTCCATTCACATCAAACATTCACATTTTTGAGTTTGCCACAGTTCTTGGCCAGTATAGTTATTTTTACAAATTGGGGGAAATAGGGTGTTACAATTCCCTCCCCCTTAAAGGAACATCGTCCTCGTTGTTCTTATCTATCAACATGACATGCATGTATAGAAGTAAACAAAATCGGATATGCCTGTCTCATTGCATCCTCCATTTCCCACGTAGCGTCATCTGGGCCAAAATGTCTCCACTGCACCTTGACCTGTGCAATGGTTCGGTTCCGGAGCGGGGTTTCCTTTTTGTCCAGTATGCACTGAGGTTTTTGTATAAATTCTCCCTCCGGTTCCACCTGGATCACAGACTAGTCAATTATATGATTAACATCATGTACATATTTCTTCAATAATGAAACATGGAAAACATTATGTTCTTTTAATATGGGAGGAAGTGCTAGCCTATAGGCTACAGGTCCCACTCTATCTAGAACCTCAAAGGGTCCTCAATACTGAGGTGCCAACTTGGCACAAGCTCCCATTTTCAGGGAACTCTTCCTGGGCCTAACTCTGAGATATACATGGTCTCCCATCTTGAACTCTCTTGGAGTTCTCTTTTGGTCGGCATAACTTTTCTGTCGGTTCTGAGTGACTTTCAGGTTTTGTTTTATCTAAGTCACCTGCTGTTCCATTTCTTTCAACATGTCGGGTCCAAAAGAAATCCTGTTTATGGGATTACTCCAGATATCTGGAGTGTTACATGGTCTACCATAGAGGGCTTCGAAGGGACTCATCTTCAAGGATGTTTGGTGGCCATTGTTGTAGGTGAACTCTACCAGTGGCAGGTAGTCTTCCCACTTCCTAGGTTGATGCATTACATGCATTCTTAGCATGTCTTCAAGTATTTGGTTCACTCATTCTATTTATCCGTTAGTTTGAGGGTGATAGGCGGTGCTAAACAAAAATTTGGTCTCTAAGCCAGCCATCAGTGATTTCCAAAAGTTAGAAGTAAATTTCATGTCTCTGTCAAACACGATCTCTTTTGGCATACCATGAAGTCTGAATATCTCCTTCATGAATACCTGGGCGATGTCTATTTCCTTGCAAGTCGACCTGACGGGGATGAAGTGAGAAGACTTGCTCAATTTATCCACCACCACCATAATGGCATCATTATGTTTGGTTGAGGTTGGTAATCCAGTGATGAAATCCATGGAGATGGTTTCCCATTTCCATTCTGGGATTGGTAAAGGTTGCAATAATCCTGCTGGGTGTCAATGTTCTGCTTTAACCTGTTGGCACTCTATTCATTTGGCTAGGTACTCGGCTATGTCTTTCTTCAATCCAGGCCAATAAAATTGTTTCCTGGTGGCAGTGATCATTTTCTGGTATCCTGGATGACCCGAGTAGGGTCTTTTATGCAGTTCATCCATAAAGAACCTCTTCAAGTCATCACAATATGGGATATAAAATCTGCTTCTGTAAGTGAGTAGACTTCCTTTGGTCTTTTGGTAGCCTTCATATTTTACTCCGGCGGGTTCTTGATGTAGGTACATGGTCACGGTCCGGAGGAAGGGATCTGTTTCTTGTGCATTTCTGATTCTTTCCTTGACATCTGTCTCGTAGGTTCTCACCGCTACCAGGTGAATTGTTTTCATACTTCTGCTAAGGGCATCGACCACCCTATTTTCCTTTCCTTTAATGTGTTTGATTTCAAAATCAAACTCGCTAAGGAGGGCCATCCACCTAGCTTGTCTAGCATTGAGCTTTGGTTGATCAAACATGTATCGCAATCCATAGTGATCTGTCATAAGTACACATTTTCTTCCTAGGAGGTAATGCCTCCACATTTTCAAGGCATGCACTATGGCAGCCAGTTCTAAATCATGGGTCACATAGTTGACTTCATGCTCGTTCAATTTTTGGGATTCATAGCAGATCACACTTCCTTTCTGCATAAGGACTCCTCTGAGCCCTTCCTTACATGAATCTATGCACATGATGAAGTCAGCTTCTGGATCGACGATCTTCAGCACGGGCGCTTGGGTCTGTAGATGTTTCAGGGTTTGAAATCTATAGGAATTTTGTCCCCTTCTTCTGGAGGGAAGTGATTGGACAACCAATCTTGGAGAATCCTTTTATAAATCTCCTATAGTATCCTGCTAATCCCATAAAGGATCTGATATCCGAAACATCGTTTGGGGTAGGACATTCCATGATAGACCTAATTTTTTCAGGGTCTACCGCTACTCCTTCTTCAGAGAGAACATGGCCTAAGTAATGTATTTTCTGGAAGAATTCACATTTTCTGAATTTGGCATAGAGATGATGTTATCTTAGCACTTGCAGTACAAGTCTAAGATTCTCTTCATGCTCTTTTCTATTCTTGGAGTAAATTAATATATTGTTTATAAAAACAAGCACAAATTTGTCTAGGAACTTGCTGAGTACATTGTTCATCAAGCACATAAAAGTGGCAGGGGCATTGGTCAACCCAAATGGCACCACCACAAACTAATAATGACCATACCTCATTCATAAAGCATTTTTATGGATGTCTTCACCCTTGATTCAGACTTGATGGTATCCCGACCTCAAATCAATCTTTGAGAAAATAGACACACCCCCCAATTGATCGAACATGTCATCTATCCTGGGCAAGGGGTACTTGTTCTTTATGGTTACCTTATTGAGTTGCCTATAATCTATACACAGTCTCAGGGTACCGTCCCTCTTTTTCACGAACAGGACTGGTGCTCCCCATGGAGACACGCTGGGTCGAATATAGCCCTTATCCATCATTTCTTTTAATTGCAACTTGAGTTCAACTAACTTGGGTGTGCCCATCCGGTAGGGTGTCCTAGACACTGACACCGCTCCCGGTGCAAGTTCTATCGAGAAGTCTATGTCCCTTCTCAGAGGTAGACCCGATACCTCTTCCGTAAACACATCTCTGTATTCTCTCAAGATAAGGTGATCGTTAGGGTTTGGTTTGTCATCTTCGATTGTTTTCAACACCTGTATTGCATATAGGGTACATC
The DNA here is from genome assembly GCA_009831015.1 of Picea engelmannii. Taxonomy (NCBI): domain Eukaryota; kingdom Viridiplantae; phylum Streptophyta; class Pinopsida; order Pinales; family Pinaceae; genus Picea; species Picea engelmannii. The sequence continues at coordinate 58,538 of ML846518.1, forward strand.
CCTTTCGTCAATACTTTCTCATTTGCAGAGCTAATATTTGTCTCACCGAGATAGGTTTTCGGATCCCTTGAAGGGTTATCCTCTTCCCTTCCTTACTTACACATTCTAAGGTCTTATGGTAATAGTCCAATCTGGCTTTATGGGTAGCTAGCCAATCCATACCAATCAATAGATCATATGATCCTAGGGGTAATATGTTAAGGGTTGCTTGGGTGGGGAATTCACCCAACATTAATTGGCAGGCTGGTATGAATTTTGCTATCCTCCTTTTGGTTCCAGTGGCTAACTGTACCAACCATGGCTTGGTATGTTTTTGTGGCTGTAGTTTACACTTGTCAACAACTTTAGGGGCTATATAACTCAAATTTGAACCAGGGTCAATTAAAATAGACACTAGATGGTTGGAAATCATACCTTATATTTCCACTACTGAAGCTTGGTGGTCGGATTGGTTATTATCCAAGGCTGCATAAATTTGTGGCACACTCCTGGCCATATCATTGACGGTAGTAGCTTCTTGTATGTTATAAATCCTCTAACTATTTTGTTGTCAGTGTGGGAAGTCTCTCAGGAGATTTTCTTCTCCGCAACCCCAACATTTCAAAGGTTCTCTCTTTGGGTTATCAATCTTCACTGATATGGGTCTAGAAGTTTTATTTCTGCTCAAGGAGGGAAAATTCTGCTGATGCATACTCCAGGATGGGAAGCTCATTCTTGGGTTCTTCTTATAGTTCTTAAATCCTGGGGATTTAATTCCCCTTTTCTGAAAGCTTGAACTATTCCTCTGTTTCCATCCTTCGCAAGGTTTTACTCGATGTCCAAACTGTGTTGGAAATACTAAAACAACTGAGGGGGGGGGGTGAATCAGTTGTATATAAGCTTAAACAATTTTATACTTATTAAAACATTATTAATCTTTCTTCATGTGGTTATCAACAATGTACATCATATGAGCAGTAAAAGTAAAAACCATCAGTCACACATGAAGTACACACAGAGACAGATATTCACGAGGAAACCCATAAAGGGAGAAAACCTCTTCTTCTTCGAAATGATAGGCAGTCTTTTGCAGTTCTGTACATCATTTACAATTGAGCACCAACTCAATGTGAGGCCGCTACCTCTGTCTTACAAGATACAACTTGTTTGAGAGCTCCAACTCTCTGGTTTCTCTAGCACCCACTAGAAGGAAGCACCAACTCCCTGAGTATTCCAACACCAACTGGATGGAAGCACCAACTTCCTGAATGTTCCAGCACCAACTGGATGGAAGCACCAACTTCCAGTTACACAGGCTGCAACCTGCATAACAGAGAACACCTGTTCTCCCTAGCACCTCCCTGCCACCCTTGTTTCTCTGGCTGCCACCAGATGGAAGCTACAACTTCCTGTGCTCAAGCACCCACTTGAACTTCTAAGGACAACAGTCCTCCCGAGCACCTCCCAACCTCCCTAAAATATTAATGATTAAATACACATTCAACTTTACAGATAAATCAGTTCTTACCAGTTTTTCTTTCTTCTATAATTCTGGTCTTCTATTCACTGTTCTGCTACTCTTCTCTTATTCAACATGTCTGCTCTGTATCATATTTTCTATCATTCTGCTCTGCTTCTATTCTGTCTATCATGTTTCTCTTCTTCTGTTCTCGCTCTACACAGTTCCTTCATTTCTTACTATGCCTCTGCTCATTTTCTTTCTCTTATTGTTTACTCATTTCCTTTTTCTTATTGTTTTCTCTTATGGGAAATCCAAGGACATATGTCTTGGCAACTGAAACGCTAACCAATTCGTCATCATGAGTCTGTTTCACTTAACGGATTCATAACTGAAGCGTTAATGTGTGAGGAACAACAACAACCCTCCGATCAATGCTTGATCCAACGGTTCAGATCCCATCGGGATTTCACTCATCGCGAATTCGACATTCTCATTGTCGATATGCACATGTACTCGGAACCCCCGATTCTCCGATTCCCGATGTGCTCCTTTCCCGAGATTTAGCCCCTTCCGGCTACACAATGGTCCAGGTGACCGTCAACATAAGACCTCGGTCAAGCCTCTCATCGGGGTTTCGGCATTTTAGATGTCATCATACACATGTCTATAGAATTCCCGATCCCCGATTCTTCGATGACGGAGATCAACGGTCCAGATCTCATTCTTATCCAACGGCTGTGATTACATCGCAAAATCACATATCGCAATTTTGGAGTTTCTGTTGCAGTGTGTTCTTGACATATCAAAGTCCCGATTGCCGATGCCTCTGCTGATGTCACTCGTGATTTGGCACGTGTTAGATCCTGCCACGTGTCACTCTGATTCGTGAATTGTATGTGCCTGAAGTGTTAGATCTGCTTGAAACCTGTCATTCCCTGGTTGTGCCACGTGTCCCTGGGTGACGTGGTCTACCGTCGTGAGTTGGATCAACGGTCTAGATCACATGTTGATCTGACGGTGCAGATTTAGTCGGGATTTCTCATATCGTGAAATCGAGATTTTCATTGCATTGTATTCTTTGCATATTGAAACCCCGATCCCCGAAAATCCGATGAAGCCTCCTGTCTACAAGTGGATGGTCCCGATATCTTCTTGATTTAACGACTGCGATCAAATCGTGAAATCGCATATCGCGATTTTGGGGTTTTCGTTGTCGAGTGAACTGGACATCAAAGTCCCGATCCCCGATTCTCCGATGGAGCCTCCAGGGTGCCATGTATCCACACGAATAGACGGTCCAGATCCCGTCGGGATTTCACCTTGGCTTTAACGGTTGCGATCAGATTGCGAAATCGCATATCGCGATTTCGGGGTTTTCGTTGTCGAGTGAACTAGGCATTTCAAAGTCCCGATCCTCGAATCTCCGATGACTTATTTCCCTCGCAACTTCTGCAAATCTGACGGTTGTCGGCCTTTCGGGAAATTTGAATGGGATCCAATGGTCACTAGATAGCTGTCTTCCTTCATCTCTGCAAACTCTTGCTGCGCGTGATTACTTCAATGTTGTTCCTCCTGAGTTTTTACATCTGAATCCCCAAGGGGTTTTATCCTTCATATCCTGCCATCTCCGCTATTGCCATTAATGACAACAACCATCAACACACATTCGTTTCTTGTTCAATATTTGCCAACAATCTCCCCCTTTGGCATTGATGGAAACACTTGCATTTAGACTCAACACTCCTCTGCATTCGTCCATTTAGACATTCGTCCATTCAGACTGGACTCTGTTCCAAAAACATTTCGAACTCGTCTCCTTTCTCCCCCTTTGACATCAATGTCAAAGAAGAAACATTCTTTCACTGAACTTGGT
>ML846520.1:0-11426 GCA_009831015.1 Picea engelmannii
AAATTTAGAAAGAAAAATATATTATAATTTATAAAATTAGTCGTTCTCACTTAAAATTAGACACTCCTCACTATTAAAGAAAACGACATTAACATCATGTCAAATCTTATAACAAGACATAAAAGTTTGTAGAGGAAATGAATTAGAAGACTATTCATTCTCACCTAACAAGAGCTGGACACTCTTCTCTTCATTATTGAAAAAGGCAGACAGCCTACTGTAGATATAACATCATTCCCTTTAATAATACCAACCAGATAATTCTCACCTAACAAGAGATGACTATTGAAAAAGGCAGACAGCCTATCAATATTTGACATCATTCCCTTACTGTAGATATAACATCATTCCCTTTAATAATACCAACAAGATAATTCTCACCTAACAAGACATAGACTATTGAAAAAGGCAGACAGCCTATCAAGATTTGACATCACTCCCTTCAATAACACCCACCATAGTCAAGAGCCTTGTAAAGATGGCTCTCAACCCTCTTCTTTACCAAATTATTCACTGAGCAAGCGCTGGTTGTACTGGAACAACCAGTTAACAGGCACTATATAGCTATATAAGTATATAGCTTCATCCATGATTTTGCAAGTCCCTTATAACTATTATTTTCCAAAGTCATTATTGTCCAGAAAGAAAACAAACAACGGGTGGGTATTATGTGCGAAGGGCTGATCATACTGAGCTAAACAGGAGGTTCTGTTTTTGCCAAACACCTATGAAGGGTGATAACCCACAACTTGGATAAACATGGAAACTGTTGCTTAATCTCTCAAGTATGTGGAAGAGGATCTCTCATAATTCAGACAAATTTGCTCAGGTACTCATCGACAGTGGTGTATTTCACATCTGGGTATAGCTGAGTAGCCTCTACACCATCAGGCCCAATTTCAAAATTTGTTTGATCTCCTTTCACAAAGATAGAATGACCGATTGCTATGCCAATATTACCTGGGAATGGTGTATCTGCATCACCCACCATTGTTTTGGAAGCAGTAAGCCCATCATTCACAATAAAATTCACAAATAAGCAATATTAACCAACCTTGGCAAATTTCTGCTCCCCAAAAGCAGAATTACCCCAATCATGGCTAATTTTATGAAACGTTAGGCTTACATTTTCAGCTTCAAGAAGCAGTCCCTTGGATAAAAACCATAACAGCTATTAATTATTTATAAATTACAAGTTCATAATTGAATTAGCAAATGATAAAAAAAAATCCAAAATTATGTCTAAAATTTGATGGAATGGTTAGGTTTTGCCAGAAATAATATGTGTTCAAACAAAAAAATATGGAATTACGATTTACAACTTCTGACCTGCGATTAATTTAAGAACCCCCTCCTCAGGGACATAGACCTTCTCGAGAGTCTTATCAATCTTCTTCTCCCACAGAGCCACAAGGTCATTGAAAGACAGAGTGTTGGCTGGAAGCCTCAAGTATAAGGTCTTGTTCAAAGTTCTGGGATCGTCCACTGCCTTGATTGTAAATGTTCCAATGTCTTCCTCCTTCACATACACGACTGCATTGCATTGAAACATAATTCAGAGAAAATCAATAATAAAAATCCCGGATTGAAGAGAAAAACTGAGCTTAAGATCATGATACAAAAAATACTTGAATTAACAAATCCAATAACAAAGATTATCACTGCTAGAATTCAACAGAGAATGTTTGTTGCAATCAGAGATATAGAATAGTATTTTAAACTCCAATTTAAGAAGGGAAGGAATAAATAAAGGGTAAACAACCTTTCGCATTTCCATCTCCAAGAATGACAACTTTATCCCTTGGAGGAACTGTAAGGCCAGCCTGTGCCAGGCTTGGAAGGAAATACCCTGCAAAACAGTTGCTAGAGACGTATGTATAAGGAATGCCCTCTGCCTCGATTGCCCTACGGATTTTGGCTTTCACCTCAAACACACTCTTTGCAGGCTCCACTGCGTGGACGTTATCAACATCATTCCCAAACTCAGATGGCAAAAACCTCTGCAAACATCAATCAGTCCTGGGTTAAATATAAAATTGAAGCAGAAATTGAAACCCTCGCCTGAGAGGGTTTTAATACCTCCCCATTCTACACTGATGAGGATCTGATTAGGTTCCAGTATTGTATAAATAGTATGTACCTTGACGGTTCCGACTTCTTTAATAGCCTTGATAATATTGACCTGGCTCTCTATCTGCAGTGATCCAAGTGTGGAGATTACCACGTCCACATTCTTCACTGCCTCCACAAGGCTTGCATGATCCTCTAACGATCCCTGTTAAATAACAGTAAAAACCCAAATTGTTGCTCGGAGAAACATTACATGAAACTATTACATGGCAGTAGAAAGCACTGAGATCAGAACTTACATGGACTATATTAGCACCTGAGGCTTTGAAGGATTCCAGCTGCTGGGCTTTCACAGAATTAGAAGAAGCCGTGGACTCTCTGACCAGAAGGAAGGTGGGATGCCCGAGTTCAAGGCTGGCCTTGGCAACATGGCGACCAATGTATCCTGTTGCGCCAATTATCAGAATCTTGCTGCTGCTTCCCATCTCGGCCCTGAAATTCAATTGCACTGCACTATAATCAACTGACTAATGCTAACCCAATGGAGATATGTTGCAAAGATGCTCACAAGCAAGTTTGGGACGATGATCGATCCTCCGAGAATGTCGTACTTATCGTGAAGGGAATGAGAAAAATTAGGAGAGTGGGGTCCAAATGTAAAGTGCAAGCATAACATAGCTGTGCACCGTAAACTAGTTGTATGTGGACAGAATATTGGAAGATGCATGCACATCGTTAGATGAGTGAGTTAAGGTGTCATTTCAAAGAACTACTAGTGGGAAGATAATGATAGCCTCTAACGCGAGGAGATAGCTAAGCCATTACGTATGGAGATAGGGATGGGATAGGTGTGTGTTAAATGTTTTGGTCGAATCCGTTAATGTAAATTTGGATAAAATTGTTATTTTTTTGTTATTTGAATTGTATTTCTGAATGTATAAATAGATTTAGTGTACTGAAAAATTTATGAGTCACTCGGATTATATAAATTTAGTCACTCAAATAGATTTAGTGTGTTGAAAATTTTCTGAGGCACTTGGATTATACAAACTTAGTCACTCAAATCTGCAAATCCAACCATTCCTCACCAAATTTCAAGTAAAATTAAACGAAAAAAATTACCAAAAAACTGTAAAAAAGTAGAGATAACATTAAAATGTTATTGGAAAATTAAATGTTACGTTTTGAATATGGTGTGAACTTTGAGGTTTGTCATTCGTTATCTACATTAACTTTTTTTTTTTCAAATTTATTGTCACTCTCGTTGATCTTGAAAGGTTGTACCCTCTGTCGTAGCCTTTGTCATTGCATGGTAGTGGAGTCTTTAATGGTTCCAAGATCATGGTAGGGAAGTCTTTAATGGTTGGCATGTCGTTAAGAGACTAGGGGAATAAGATAGTCAAGTAAGGAGAAAACGGAGGAGCGGAGCGGCGATTTTAGGGTTTGAGTGTCGATTATAGATTTTCGAATGGGGGCTCTGCGGCTAGCTCTTGCTAGCCGCATCCCTGGTTTTTTCTTTCATGGTGAAGCACAGGGCGGGTTTTCCCTCTACAGAGCGGATGGGCGGGACCAGAGCGACTTGTGAGAGGCGGCCTGCGGGTTTCTTTGATCGGGGTCGGTGGTGTAGCTGGGTGGCGGCGCTGCTGGTTTCCGGGTGGTGGTCGCGCGGACCGGTCTGCGGTTTGCGGCCGGTTCTTTGCGGTGCTTTCGCGTGGTGGCCTGCAGGGCGTTTTCACAGTCAGGCTGAGGCTTCCGGGGGTTTTTCTCGCTGGGTTGTTGACCGGCGGCGGGGGTGGATCGGTTGGCTGCAGTAGGGGCACCCGCGTGGAGCGCCATTGAGGGCGTTTGGGGCCTTCTGCTGCCACCGAGTCTTTTTTCCTTCTGCTGCTATCTTTCCCTGTTGGGGGTTTTTCTGCCTTGTATTTTGTTCACTGTTTTTACAGCCTGCGTGCTGTGTTGGGTTTTTTTTGTTTAGGTTTGCTTTCGAGCATGGGGTTTGGAGTTGTACTGTGATGGACACAGCTTGTTGCTGGATTTGTAAACGAATTTATACTCTATATAAATTTGAGATAATTTTTTTTGGAAAAAAAAAGAGACTAGGGGAATATTAATGGTTTGGAGGAACTTTGAAATTCTTTATCGAAGTTTACTATGAAATAATTTTAAACCGGCTCCTTATTATTGTGCAAATTCTTTATCTAAGTTTACTATAAAATAATTTTAAACCGACTCCTTTATTCTTGTGCAAATTTTTGTAATTTGATTGGTATTATATGCAATGCTTATAAATATAAATGGTGAGATGTTTTCTAGGTCTAAAGGGACCACTAGAGTTAATATAATAGTGTAGGTATGACGGCCATTTAATGTAAAGTGTATTAGGTCCACTATATTTATTATTATTAAATAAGGTTTACTATATTTATTATTATTAAATAAGGTTTACCAGGTAGTTAGTCTAGAATAAATGTAAAGTAGCCTCATTAAAGAAAATCCGCTAGATAGTTAATATTTGATTATGATTAGGGTTTCCTAGCTCGATATAAGTAAGGATGGTGTCCTCCCTATAAATCATGTATTGGAGTATATTGTATTGGAGCTTAGCTCTTTAAGGGGTGACCCTCTCAAAGAGACAAGTGAACAAGGGTTAAGCCTTCCATAAAAAGATTATTATATGGTGTTTCCCTATCTTAAAGGTTTTTTATATTTAATAAAGGATTGAGCATTTTAATATATTGTTTGTAATTCAATTTTAAGGGTTAACGATCATACCAAAACCAGCAAGGTCATAGCTCTTTCTTGTGGCCCAAAAGAAAGAAATTATTTTCTCTTTTTTCATATTTTCATGCTGAAAAATAGGGGCATGACACTCATGTCCATTACTAAAGCTTTCTATGAAGAATATGAAGAAACATATTGCAAATATGAGTTCCTCTTGAAAAACTACCCAATTTAAAAACAAACAAACAAAAAACATTCAAATTAAAGTTGGGGAAGTGAAGATATCAATGATTTAAAATCTGTTATTTTTCAATGATGACAAAGACTATTACAAATCATATATCTTTTGATAAAGTCTCAAATTGTAGCTAGACCAACACTAGTTGAGGCATAGTAGTTGTGGCATTTCAAAATTGGAATTAGTCATTATGAGTAGTATTGCAAAAGTTATACTCATTTCAAGTTGGGCTCTCAAAACCCTCAAGGGAAATTCTTGAAGTGTGATTACATTTTTATTTATGAACCCGATTGTTGTAGGGGAATGAAAATAGAAGTAAAGTTGATCTATAAACTACCATGGATATTCCACTAGAATAGTTTTTTTAAATATATTTTGCAATGTTCTAAAATATTTTATTATGCAATTTCATTCCTTAGATCTGAGATTTATTATTACTAGTTTAGTGCTCAAATTTTATGGAAATAACTAAATTTTGAAATGAAAGAACAAGCAAATGAATATACCATCCACACATACAAACACAAGATATGACCTATGAAACCCAATATGAGATAAAATCCAACTGGAAGGTGAGGTATGTGCTCTGCTCTCTTTTCTTTAGTTATGAAATGCAAGCTCAAAGAAAAGGGCACTCACTATGGAGTTTCCTTTGAAACTGTGACCTGAATGACTGGTATAGAATCTTCTTCCACCTTTATTATGCTATTGGATCCCACTCCAAAATGTTCTGCTCAACTATGGAACAAATACGAAGCTAAAAAATGGAACCCCTTCTCTTCCTAATAGCCCAATATTTAACATAGCTTGATAGTTGTCGAGGGTTAGGGTTATGATTTTTGCATGCCTCAATCCTCAATTAATGTTAGGGCTTTGGACCTTCAAGAATCTTCTTGATAGGCCACTTGTGACTAGCCCCACATGTGTGAGTAATGGGAATCGACATGGTGTCCACTCAATATCATGGTGGTCAACAAGCTAGGTCAACTTGTGGGAGGCATAACTTTTTCATATCAACTTTGCTTGAGGTGATTTTCGCATCGTTGGAAATATCTTGGTGTGCAGAACAATATCAAGGGGTTGAAAGTGTTGGGTTAATCTTGACTCGGTTATAGATTCATTGATTCAATCATTGTTGGGTTTACCGTTAGTGGTTTGCGGGCCCATGGTATTGGGTAACCCATGGTATTTGATGTGAACGTGCTCGAGCATATTGAGAACACACTTATACTGAGAGGGGGGTGAATAAGTATAAGGCTATCTTTTTCTTTTTAAAATTCATAAACCATAATGAAACAATCACATAAATGTAATAGCTAGAAGATACAATATTTAATATGGAAACCCTTGTGGGAGAAAACCAAAAAAGATTATTTTTATGAATTTGTAGGAACCAACCTACAGTTACAAATATTTGTAGGAACTGACCTACATGAGACACCAATTCCCTTTGTTGTTTGTAGGCACTGACCTGCACAGGAGACACCAATCCTCTCTATTGTTTGTAGGCACTAACCTACTAGACACACCAATCCTCGTAGTTCTTTGTTATGTAGGCACCAACCTACTTACAAGTTTACAAGTTATTCATATGCATTTCCTTTATTGATCTGCTTGTTTCTTTTGACTTCATCAAATCTACTTTATGCGCATTACTTCTTCTTTCACTAGATCTTCTCTGCACTCGCTACTTCTATTTTCGCTAGATCATCTCGACAATCACTCATTCTACTTTCATCGGATCTGCTCGGCACTCGCTCCTTGAATGATATTCAATCGTCACTCCTCAAATAATATGCATAAGAATATCACATTTCACCCACTTACATTATTTCCCACAACCATTTTCTCCTTTTATACTTTACCATTAGTTCTACATGAAAATTCATGTTCATTTGAAAAGATGCGACTTTTATTAAAAAAATAATTAATTTCCCCATTTTTTGTTTTTTAATTTATTTTTCAACATACCGTGGGTAAAATACCACCACAGGTTTCAAAACCATGTGCATTTTTACTCCACTTTCACTTTTACCTTTTTTAATCCACTTTCATGTTTACTCCATTCTTTCGTAACTTCATTTCTAATCAACTTTCATGTTTTACTCCACTTTTACGTAACTTCATTTCTAATCCACTTTCGCGTAACATCATTTCTAATCAACTTCCACTTTTGTATTTATTAAAGTAACATTTCCTTTGAATATTTATCTGTGAATACTTACTTACCTTTCACATCAATGACAACAATTTATTCAACATGGCATAAAATTGTAATTATTTCTATGGAGTTAAATTTTATCACATGTAAATGGGCATATGGTTGTAAGACCTATTTAGGCATGCATACCCCTAGTTTGATGGTTCTTCGGTATAAAGTCTAGACGTAGACCGAGGTGATTGGGGGGCATGTTGTATTCTCGATACCCGGTTTATAAAATTTGAGGGGGGTAGGTATTTATCCCAAATCAAGTTTAAAGGGGGGAATGTTGGGTTAATATTGACTCGATTATAGAGTTGTTGTTTCGGTCATTGTTGGGTTTACCGTTAGTGGTTTAGAGACACATGGTATTGGGTAGCCCATGGTATTTTCCCCTGGTATTTGATGTGAGTCATTGCATGTCTTTGCATGGATATCTTCACACCATGCTTGTCTTTGCATGGATATGCATTTCCATGCATATCTTCGCATGGATATCTTCACTCCACACATGTCTTCACATGGCTATATCCACTCTACGCATGTCTTTGCATGACTATCTTGACGCCATGCATGCCTTTGCGTTGTATTTTAATTCCAGTAAATGAATTAGGGTTGTGATTGATGAAGCCTATTTAATGGATTGAGATACTCCATTGTAAGAAGACTCAAGTAGCCTCAAGTTGTCGATGTTGATCTTGCTTGGCCAATTTGGCCAAGGTTAATATATATGTATTAGGTGTTGATTATTTTCCTTGTTAAGTGTTTCCAGGGTAAATCTCTAGTGTCCATTTATGTGCATGATTTCTTGTTGTTCTATTTCTCTCTCATTGTTTAACATAAATTTATTCTCACAAAATTTTGACCCCAAAAAGTGTCATTTGATGCCTCAAACTTGCTCAGGAAGGTTATGGACCCCAAATCTCCACATTTGGACCTGCCACTAAAATGGGCCCTATAAGCTAATTCCTTCAATTTTTTCCACCTAGAAAGTACCAAGATAGATGAAAAAATATACAATGATCCATTTTTTACCGTACCTCTCCATTTAGGGAGGCTTTTGGTCCCCAAAATATTTTACTGAATGAGATGAGAATTTTGTTTTTGCCTCGGGAAACTTGTCACATATTTAGGTGGTTTTTCAGCACATGGTTTTTGCCGATGGTTTTCTATTTATGGTTAAGGAATTAGGGTTGTGGACTAATTCAGGTCATTGGGTTAGGGTTTTGGATGCCACTGGCTCCTATATGTATATTGTATTGTAAACAATGTAACACACATGAATGAATATAGAATATGTTGGTTTTCCCAGTTTGGGTTTCCAGGGGAAAAATCTCTGTGTAATGTTTGTATTTGTCATTGTATTTTTTCTGTTCTTTTATTGAATATATGTTTCCAGTAGATATTGTACAAGGTTAATATCTTCATTTCGTATCAGATTTTTGTTGGCTTCAGGGGGACGTCTTTGTGGTCAAGGGTTTGGCTCGGGACTGTGATAAGCCTTGTTACAGTGGGAGATCTGCGGTATTGATTTTTCAGGTGAAAAGAAATGGTAAGCAATTCGAAGATGGAGATCGAGAAGTTTAATGGGAAAAGTTTTGAGCTGTGGAAGCTCAAGATGGAAGATCTGTTGGTGGATAGAGATCAATGGATCGCAGTATATCCAGGTACTGCACCTATAGGAACTTCAGTAGATGAATGGAAAAAGTTTGATCGAAAGGCAAAGAGCACAATTTGACTGTGTCTCTTCGATTTGGTATTACTAAATGTGTTAGAGGAAGCTACAACCAAGGATTTATGGGAAAAGTTGGGGAAGTTGTATCAGTCTAATTCCCTGGTAAATAAACTATTCCTGAGAAAGAAGTTGTATAACTTGAGGATGAGATATGGAGACTCGGTGGCAGAGCATTTGAACGCCTTCAATACTGTGGTAAGTTAGTTAGTATCTTTTGAGATTAAAATTTCAGATGAAGATAAATGTATTAGTTTACTATGTTCTTTACTAGACTCTTGGGAGAGTCTGGTTGTGGCCATAGATAGTAATACAACTGCCTTGAAGTTTGATGAAGTGGTCTCATCCTTGTTGTCGAAGGAGATGACCCGGAAGAATATGGAAGGAAAGAGAACAGACGCATTATTTGCAAGAGAAAGTTCCCAAGAAATGAAGGGATCTAATTTCTCAAGCGGGAGATCTAAGTCTAAGGGTAGATCTAAATCTCCTGGAAATTTTGTAAGGGTATGTTGGAGATGTGGAAAAGAAAGGCACTACAAGAAGCAATGTAGATCTAAGGTTGAGAAAAAGAAGGGATCTGAAGAATCTCATTCTACAGAAGTAAAGACCTCCAAGGAAGAAGGAGGGGATGTGTACTTGGCTTCTTCAAGCACACATGCAGATCGTGAGGCATGGTTGGTTGACTCTATGGAATCCTTTCATATGACTCCCCACGAGGAGTGGTTCTTTGAATATGAAAGATACGATGGAGGTAATGTTTTCTTAGGTGATGATTTGACAACCAGAATCATAGGATGAGGAAAAGTCAAGTTGAGGATCATAGATGGAAGGATTAGAACACTACCTGGTGTTCTGCACATCCCAGGTTTGGCTAGAAATTTGATTTATGTAAGAAAAATGGATGATGCAGGGGTAAAAACAATATTTGAAAAGGAAACCTGCAGGATGGTTCGAGGAGAAATGGTGTTGTTCAAAGGAGTTCGGTTTGGAACTCTGTATAAGATGGAAGGAAGCACTATTAGTGATGGGTGTAATAGTTCCATTGTTCCTGATATTGGAGTTGAAGAAGAAAGAACTGCTACAGTCTCTCGAGAAAAGGTTATGTTGTGGCATCAAAGAATGAGGCATATCGAAGAGAAGGGTCTTTGACTACTACACGATAAAGGTATGGTTGAAGGTATGTCTAAATGCTCTTTAGATTTTGATTTCTGTGAACATTGTCTATATGGGAAGCAGAATCGAGTAAGATTCCCTTCTGGTGCAAAGAGGGTAGAAGGAATCTTACAACTAATTCACAGTGATTTTTTGGACCTGTGTCGGTCCCATCATTGGGAAAATATGTGTACTATGTCTCATTTATAGATGAATTCTCGAGGAATACTTGGATATATTTATTCAGGAAGAAATCTGAAGTCTTTGACAGGTTTAAAGAGTTTAAGGCTCTTGTTGAGAATCAAACAGAGAAAATAATTAAGGTGCTAAGGACAGATAATGGCGGAGAGTTCTATGGGAATGAATTTAAAAAATTCTGTAAGAAATGTGATATAGCAAGGCAGAAGACTACTCCATATATGCCTTAGATGAATGGAGTTGCAAAAAGGATGAATAGGACGCTGATGGAAAAAGCAAGGTGCATGCTCAGTGGTGCCGGGCTAGGGAAAAAATTATGGGTAGAGGCAGTGGGTATTGCATGTTACCTGGTCAACAAATCACCCTCATCAGCATTGTATGACAAGACTCCACAAGAGGTATGGACTTGTAAGGAACCTTCTCTCCCACATATCAAGGTATTTGGTTGTGATGCATATGTTCATGTTCCAAAGGAAAACATGAGTAAGCTAGATAAGAAGGACGAAAAGTGTATCTTTATTGGATACAAAGATGGTCTCAAAGGTTATAAGCTTTGGAACCCAGAAACTAAGAAGGTAGTGTATAGTCGAGATGTGGTATTTAGAGAAATGAAGGATGTTGTTAAACAAGAAGTCCTACCAAGTAAGGAAGAACCAGAGAAAATAGAGTTTGATTTAAAAGATGATGAGTCAGACTCTACAGAAGAACATGAATCAGAAGAAGAAGATCCTCATACTCTAGTATTGAGGAGATCGGTTCAAGAAATAAGGCTACCAGAAAGGTATACTCCATCTTATTTCCATTCAAATGTTTCTTTGTCTATTACTGATGATGATCCTAGAACTGTCAGGGAGGCAGTGGATTTAGAAGATGCAAATCTCTGGAAAAGGGCCATGAATGAAGAAATCACTGTTGGATCATGTTGTCATTGATGCCAATGGTTTGATTGATTGATGTCAAGTGATTGATTGATGTCAAAGGATTGATTGACTGATGATTCATGTAATATAATATGTATTGTCCTTGATGAGAATGCATAGATGAAGATGGATCAATGAGTTGTCATTGATACATGATGAAGATGGATCGATGTGGTTCCATTGGTATATGATGCA
>ML846520.1:14280-25619 GCA_009831015.1 Picea engelmannii
TGATACTTATATGTTGGGACTTGGCTTCACAAGAAGCAAAGAGGATCATTGTGTGTATTTTAAATTAATTGGTGATCATTTGATTTATTTGGTCTTGTATGTGGATGACATGTTGTTGATAGGAAACAACAAGGAGATTATCCAGGATGTGAAAACTTATTTGTCCTCTAAATTTGACATGAAGGATCTTGGTGCTTCAAATTTCATTTTGGGCATGGAAATTAAAAGAGATTGGAAAAGGAGGAAACTCTGGTTAAATTAAAGAAAATATGTCGAGACAATATTGTAGAGGTTTAATATGCAAGAATGTAAACCGGTCAAGGTTCCTATTCATGTTGGTGTAAAGTTATATGTGAATCAGTGTCCCAAGACACATGAAGAGGAGGAGGATATGTCTCATGTTCCATATGCAACTGCAGTTGGCAGTTTGACGTATGCAATGGTCTGTACTAGACCATACATTGCACATGCAGTGGGAGTTTTGAGTAGGTATATGTCAAAACCAGGGAACGAGCATTGGACAACAGTAAAAAGGGTTTTCAGATATTTGCATGGCACTGCTAGCTATGGATTGTGCTATGAAGGAATACTGGTATTGGACAAAGTAGTGGATATACATGGTTTTGTGGATGCAGACTGGGCTGGAGATCTGGATCGTAGGAGATCTACAAGTGGGTATGTGTTTAACCTATTTGGAGGAGAAATAATTTGGATGAGCAAAAGATAGGTTGTAGTGGCACTTTCAACTACATAAGTTGAATACATGGTAGCCACTCATGCAAGTAAGGAAGCAATATGGTTACAAAGATAGTTTTCAGGTGTTGGGTTGGTACAACAAGTTGTAAGGATAGATTGTGATAGTCAGAGTGATATTTTATTATCTATTTAGATTTTTATATATTGTGACAGTCAGAGTGATATTTTATTGTGAATTATAATGAATGAATATTTTATTATGTATTTAGATTTTTAATTTTCATGTGATATTTAATTATTTATTAAAAAAAATTAATTATCATGCAATATTTTATTATCTATTACATGAAGATATGAGAAATTTAGAAAGAAAAATATATTATAATTTATAAAATTAGTCGTTCTCACTTAAAATTAGACACTCCTCACTATTAAAGAAAACGACATTAACATCATGTCAAATATTATAACAAGACATAAAAGTTTGTATAGAAAATGAATTAGAAGACTATTCATTCTCACCTAACAAGAGCTGGACACTCTTCTCTTCACTATTGAAAAAGGCAAACAACCTACTGTAGATATAACATCATTCCCTTTAATAATACCAACCAGATAATTCTCACCTAACAAGAGATGACTATTGAAAAAGGTAGACAACCTATCAAGATTTGACATCATTCCCTTCAATAACACCCACCATAGTCAAGAGCCTTGTAAAGATGGCTCTCAACCCTCTTTCTTTACCAAATTATTCACTGAGCAAGCGTTGGTTGTACCAGAACAACCAATTAACATGAACTATATAGGTATATAAGTATATTGTTTCATCCATGATTTTGCAAGTCCCTTATAACTATTATTTTCCAAAGACATTATTGTCCAGAAAGAAAACAAACAACGGGTGGGTATTATGTGCGAAGGGATGATCATACTGAGCTAAACAGGAGGTTTTGTTTTGCCAAACACCTACGAAGGGTGATAACCCACAACTTGGATAAACATGGAAACTGTTGCTTAATCTCTTAAGTATGTGGAAGAGAATCTCTCATAATTCATACAAATTTTCTTAGGTACTCATCGACAGTGGTGTATTTCACATCTGGGTATAGCTGAGTAGCCTCTACACCATTAGGCCCAATTTCAAAATTTGTTTGATCTCCTTTCACAAAGATAGAATGACCGATTGCTATGCCAATATTACCCGGGAATTGTGTATCTGCATCACCCACCATATTTTTGGAAGCAATAAGCCCTTCATTCACAATAAAATTCACAAATAAGCAATATTAACCAACCTTAGCAAATTTATGCTCCCCAAAAGCAGAATTAGCCCCTATCGTGGCTAATTTTGTGAAACATTAACAATATAGGCTTACATTTTCAGCTTCAAAAAACAGTCACTTGGATAAAACATAACAACTATTAATTATTTATAAATTACAAGTTCAAAATTGAATTAGAAAATGATAAAAAAATTCCAAAATTATGTTTAAAATTTGATGGAATGGTTAAGGTTTTGCCAGAAATAATATGTGTTCAAACAAAAAAATATGGAATTAGGATTTACAACTTCTGACCTGCGATTAATTTAAGAACCCCCTCCTCAGGGACATAGACCTTCTCGAGAGTCTTATCAATCTTCTTCTCCCACAGAGCCACAAGGTCATTGAAAGACATAGTTCTGGCTGGAAGCCTCAAGTATAAGGTCTTGTTCAAAGTTATGGGATCATCCACTGCCTTGATTGTAAATGTTCCAATGTCTTCCTCCTTCACATACACGACTGCATTGCATTGAAACATAATTAAGAGAAAATCAATAATAAAAATCTTGTATTGAAGAGAAAAACTGAGCTTAAGATCATGATATAAAAAATACTTGAATTAACAAATCCAATAACAAACATTATCACTGCTAGAATTCAACAGAGAATGTTTGTTACAATCAGAGATATGCTCACAAGCAAGTTTGGGACGATGATCGATCCTCCGAGAATGTCGTACTTATAGTGAAGGGAACGAGAAAAATTAGGAGAGCGGGGTCCAAATGTATAGTGCAAGCATAACATAGATGTGCACCATAAACTAGTTGTATGTGAACAGAATATTGGAAAAGGTAAGGTGTCTCTTCACATAACTACTGGTGGGAAGAATATGATAGCCTCTTACACGAGGAGATAGGTAAGCTATTACGTATTGGAGATATATTTCAACATTTCCTAACACTAAAAATAAAATAATGGTACCGTTAAAAATGTTTGTTATTGGAAGATTAAATGTTACGTATTGAATATGGTGTGAACTTTGAGGTTTGTCATTAGTTCTCTACATTAATTTGTCACTCTCGTTGATCTTGAAAGGTTGTACCCTCTATCGTAGCCTTTGTCATTGCATGGTAGAGGAGTCTTTAATGGTTCCAAGATCATGGTAGGGAAGTCGTTAATGGTTGGCACGTCGTTAAGACAGTCAAGGGGAGTATTAATGGTTTGGCTAAAGGAACTTTGAAATTATTTATCGAAGTTTATTATGAAATAATTTTAAAACCAACTCCTTTATTATTGTGCGGCATGTGCCCTGCTCTCTTTGCTTTAGTTATGAAATGCAAGCTCAAAGAAAAGGGAACTCACTATGGAGTTTCCTTTGAAACTGTGGACTGAATGGTTGGTATAGAATCTTCTTCCACATTTTTTATGCTATTGAATCCCACTCCTAAATGTTTTTCTCAACTATGGAACAAATACGAAGCTAAAAAATGGAACCCCTTCTCTTCCTAATAGCCCAATATTTAACATAGATTGATAGTTGTATAGGGTTAGGGTTATGATTTTTGCATGCCTCAATCCTCAATTAATGTTAGGGCTTTGGACCTTCAAGAATATTCTTGATAGGCCACTTGTGACTAGCCCGACATGTGTAAGTAATGGGAATTGACATGGTGTCCACTCAATATCATGGTGGTCAACAAGCTAGGTTAACTTGTGAGAGGCATAACTTTTGGATATGAACTTTGCTTGAGGTGATTTTCGCATCATTGGAAATATCTTGGTGTGAAGAACAATATCAAGGCGTTGAAAGTGTTGGGTTAATTTTGACTCGGTTATAGATTCGTTGATTCAGTCATTGTTGGGTTTACCGTTAGGGTTCTGATTGATGAAGCCTATTTAATGGCTTGAGATACTCCATAGTAAGAAGACTCAAGTAGCCTCAAGTTGTCGATGTTGGTCTTGCTTGGCCAATTTGGCCAAGGTTAATATATATCTATTAGGTGTTGATTGTTTTCCTTGCTAAGTGTTTCCAAGGTAAATCTCTAATGTCCATTTATGTCCATGCTTTCTTGTTGTTCTATTTCTCTCTCAGTGTTTAACAAAAAGTTATTCTCACAAAATTTTGACCCCAAAAAGTGTCATTTGATGCCTCAAACTTGCATAGGAAGGTTATGGACTCCAAATCTCCATGTTTGGACCTGCCACTAAAATGGGCCCTACAAGCCAATTCCTTCAATTTTTCCACCTAGAAAATACCAAGATAGATGAGAAAATATACAATGATCCATTTTTACCATACCTCTCCATTTAGGGAGGATTTTGGTCCCCAAAATATTTTATTGAATGAGATGAGAAAATTTTTCCTCTACCTTCTCTTTGGAGCACCATTTTGCCTTGTCTGGAAATTGTCCTTCCTGTTGATCTAAAACACTATTTTAAGGTCTTTAAGATAACATCATGAGGATAAAATCACCTTTTGTTTTTAAAGAGGTGGTACTCCTCTATGTTTGTCTGAAATATGTAACTAATGTTCTTGGACTAGACTGTCAAATGGGATAATGCTAAACAACAAACCCCGAATTCTTTAAGCAAGAGGGGCTTTCGCAGTGCAACATATTAGATATCATTTTCGGGAATAACTGCGTAGTGTAAGTCATTAATCTCATGGATATGGATCATAGATTAATGACCCATATCCATGAGTAGTTGCGACTAATACTCATAGATATGGGTCATATATTAATGACTTACACTACGCAGTTATTCCCGAAAATGATACCCAAATTCTTTATTGCTCTATTTTTAATATAAAAAGGTTATTGATAACCAAATTTCTCCTTGAGTACAACATTTTCCTGGAAATGTAACAAGCAATTTCTTAATAGTAAAAATATAAAGAAAGGCTTCAATATCAAAATAATTATATTCTTAGCTTCATTATAACATCCCTCTAAAACACGTGCAAGTAGAAGATACAACCATATTTTCTCATAAGAAAAAGACTGAAATGGGATGGATCACTTTAGAGAAATTTAATTGAGTATTGCATTTAAAACTGAAAAGAATATGATGAACACACTCCAAAAATATCATTTCATAAATCTCAAATTCTAAGAAATAATTAAATTTATGCTCAAAATTAGTTCTCTGGAGAGTTCAATACATGAAAGATATGTCATATTACAAAGCATTTCAGTAAACTGATTAACTAATGCTCAAAAATATATCTTTCCAAATGCAAGGACTAAACCTCCATGGATCAATTAGACAACATTGGTTTACATTATTAGCCACATATATATATATATGGTTGTAAAACACTTCTATTGATCTTAACATAGTTACCAACTTAATGAGAACTGTGACCTCAAAACAATAACTCTGGCCCAAAAAACTCATACTTTTGCATAAAAAACATCAAAATCAACCCCCAAATCAAAAAGTGGTGCTACCGGTAGCACCACTTTTTAAAACAAGGTCAAAATTACAACATTTTTCAAACATGGCCTTCAAAACTTAGACAGTAGCTCAAAAAAACTTTAAAATCGGCACCTAAAAACAAATAAGATGTTTTTGAATTTTTTTTTTTTCTTTTCAAAACGTCAAATTTTGAGATCATTTGAAATTGTATTTTTATCACTTGGTACCATTATAACCAAAACCTCAAAATCAACCATCAAATTGAAAAGTACTACTATTAGCACCCATTCTAAAATTGGGGTATGAAAATGACACATTTTTATAATGTGGTAAAAGAACTAATCATTACTGTAAACAAAATCATAAAAGAAACCCTTAAATGTTTACTTATTAAATGTTATTATCAGGCAAAGCACAAGGTAATACATAATGCCATGAAAATATCACAATATACTTTAAAAATTCAACGTCACTTTTTAATAATTTTTTACTTTTAATAATAAAAAAGTAAATACAAGTTACGTTGAATGAAACATAAATAATTTCTTAAAAGTATTGTTATATTGACTATATTCAAAACATATGAGCTAAGAAATTTTATGAGCTGACATAAAGGTGAAAAACAAAGAAAAACTAGAAAGAAATGAAAAAAAATTAAAATTTCCCCAGAAAACAATAATTAAAAAAAAAAAATACTTTGTTTTGTTAAAAAAAAAAGCAAAAAAATCCCTTCAAACTTTAAAAAAAGAAAAAAAAATGAGAAAAAAAACTGGAAAATAATCAAAATTTAATAAAATATTTAAAAAAAAATACCTAAAATAAATAAAAAATTAACAAAAACACTAATATTACTTAAACTACAAATTTATTTAAATGTTTTTTCTGAAAATAAATATCAAACTATATAATATGTTAATAGTATTACAATGTTATAATATAACATTGTAATAGTATTACAATGTTATATTATAACATTGTAATAATATGTATGTAGTGTATTAAAGCCTCTTAAAGTTTGTTGTGTACATAAATACAATTTTAAAACAAACTAAATAATTTTGTATCTTTCTTAAAATTTTATAGACCAAATTTTGTCTCACCAAATATTAATCATGGTCATCATACACTTTATTTTAAAAAATTTATTAATTTTGAAAAAATAATTAACAATCTTTTATAAAATAAATTATTTAATAAATGCATCTTACCATTAGACAATTTTTAATTTATTCTTTATCTAAACAATGTTAACCATTTAACAATCCTTTATAAAATAAAAGATTTAATAAATACATAATCTTATCATGAGACAATTTTTAATTTATTCTTTATCTAAACAATTATTAAAAATATATCTATTTTATTGATAAACATAAATGATAAAGCGTACTTTTCTTTTTAATGTTCAGTCTAAAACCTATAAAGTTAACCTAGTAACACTAAATCATGTCATAATGTAAAAGGGATTTGTTATCAATAAATAATTCTTTGAAATGGGAGGAGAATGGCAGCTCCTAATTAATTCCAACTTTATATTTTCGGAAATTCTACACCAGCGCTGGCCCAGGTCCCGTACATATTATAAGTACATATTATAACATTGTAATATTATTACATTGTAATAATATTATAGCATTGTAATAATATTACAATGTAATTATTACATTGTAATATTATTACAATGCTATAATATTATTACAATGCTGTAATAATATTACAATGTTATAATAATATACGTTATAATATGTACGGGACCTAGGCTGGGGTGATATTATTACATTGTAATAATATTATAATTTTTTTTAGGTTTTTATATAAATTTTAAATTTTGGTTGTAATTTTAAGGTTTTGCAATTTATTTTTGTTAATTTTTATTTTAATTTTGTATTAAAATTTTTATTTTTTTCCTCTTTAGTTTTTTAGATTTTTCTTAGATGGTTATTTTTCATATAATTTTTTTTTAAAATGTTTTTGTTTTTTAAATTTCAATTTTGTTTGTTTTCTTATTTTTTTTAGTTTTTAATTGATCCAAAAAAAATGAATTGCATTTTCTAGCTAAATATTTAAAAATAGTGTTATTTAATTATAATTATTTTCTATGTATTGAAGTAAGGTAAAAAAAAATGTGTTAAAAATGATATTTTCCACTATATTTAAAATGTATGGAACCATAACTTAATTAAGGACAAATAATTATATGAAAAATCTTAATTTCAAAAAACTAAATGGTGTACAACATTTTTAACATTGGATGAAGCATGGAAATATGGTTAAAAACATGATTGAATAAAAAAAAAGAAAAAAAAATAGAAAAGTTTGAAAATAGATGAAAAAACATAGTTGAGAAAAAAGAAAAAAATAAATAAAATTGAACAATTTGAAAATAAATGAAAAAACGAGCATTTAAAAAAACAAAGTTGAAACCTTATATATCAGGAAATTTAAAATGTCAAAAAACTACCTAAAAATGGAGGGGGGTGCTATCGATAGCACCATTTTAAAAAACGCAATAAAAAACTTAACCCCTCAGAAAACGAGAACTTTGTTGGTAACTATGTTTCTTTTAGGAAGAGGCCTGGAAGAATAAAATAAAAAAGCTCAAACTCAACCTTATGTTCAATCTCAGACATACAAACACAAAGCTTTGAGGGAAATCTTGTAGCAAAAAAATAAGAAGAAAAAATAAAACGGAGATATGTACTTGTAGATGAGAAAGTTGGCTGCAAACTGAAGGTTGAACAATGTTATTCTGGTGATCTAACCCCTTTTTTGATGGTGTGCTCCTCCTTTTAAACCTACTTCCAATGCTTCCTTGAAATGGTTTTCCCTAGCAGTTAGGGTTTCTGTTCTTTTGGAAGTTTCTCACGTGCTTCTTTTGGAATAAAGAGTAGATCAATGATTGATTAAACACTTATTAATGGATTAGGTCGTTGAAATTTGTGCCTCCAAGTGGGATCCACATCACCTTTTTTATAAAATTTATTTAATAAACTTTTATTTCCAAAATTTGAAGTTGACTACTTGAAAAAAAAAATTGACTATATTTTAATTTTATGAGCATGATAAGTGACTTCTCAACCATGGAAACAATTCCAGAAATAATATGCATTATTATAGCTATCCAATGAGCCATCTTGAGTGAAATTCAGGGGTCTGGATTTCAACTTATAGCCTCGGGAAGCTGAGGTTCCAAATAGTTTTCCCAGGAAGCCATGAAAAGAGAGCTGACCATTCTTCTAATTTATAGAACTATTATGGAGAAATTCATCCATTGAAACTTGTTCCATTGTCTACCTTTTAAAATTACCTTTTCAATGAGGTATGTTTTTCCAAAAATAGACGTCTGGATCAAGAATTATGAGCTCTAGAAGATGGAGACTCAGCCATCGTCCATCTAGTTCATGGGTGAATCTTGTCCTTTGATTTAATTTCACCTTTCTTAGTCCCACATGCATTGTTGGGAAGAATAACTTAGTTTTTATAATGGATACACCTCCCTTACATTCATGTATGAAATAGAAGGTCTTATTGAAGCCTTAGTGTAGCTCTTGTGCCTTAGAATAATTCATGTCTTAGTAATATTTTGGTCACCTAGTCACTACCCAATCATCGCCCGATCAACTTGCGAATGCCTGACACGTCACTGCCACATGTTACCCAGGGATAGGTCCATGTTAATGCCACATGTCCCAATATGGTAGGTCCACAAAAAAGGGGAAGAAACTTAGGATAGGAAATAATATTAAAAAATTAAAATGAAGGGTTTGTGGAGTATTGGGAATGTGAAGGTAAATGAGGTAGGTGAGGGGATACAAATTGGTAAAAATGACTAAGTCTAAATAATATAATCTCTTTTTTAAGGTCACGACCAAGCTAGACACCAAATTGGTGTATGAGACCCCCGTGTTTGTGGGACAAGGGACCTCATCTACCCAGTGATTTGACTGGTAAAGTCTACGGAGGTATACATACCCTACTCCCCTCTGGATTTGAACTTGTGACCTCTTACAAGGGAACACATGTTCTTAAACATTAGGCTCACTGAGGTTGTATATGGTGCAAAAAGGGGAATGGAGAGTGAAATATGGTGAAGGAAATATTGTGGATGCGAGACACAAGACATGAGGACTTTGCAGGTTTGGAACATGTTGGAATCTTGTAACTGTTGGATATATTGTCATTGATGTCAACAATTGATGTGATGATCTATTGTTAATGATGAATTACCACATATGAGATTGTCATTGATGTCAACAAGTATATCAGTTAATAGAAGATGTCAAACAATGTGCAGAGATCGAAAGCACAAGCTCAGGAGGAGTGAACAGTATGAAGATCAAAGCTCAGAAGGAAGAGCACATTGCACAGTATATAGGTAGCATAAGAAATTCGTGATTATTGTTGATCACAATAGGATCAACAATGTTCCTATGATCAAAGCTCGGGAGGATTAACGATTGACTATCAACGCATAAAATAATGCACAAACACTATTAAAACTTAGGAGAGTTAGCGAATGAAGAGCGCTTTGCAGTAGTATCGTCGGGATCGAAGGAAATAGTGAGAAGCCTCATCAACTGTCCGATCAAGAGGTTGACCATGTTTATCATCTAATATAACGCACATCGGTCATTTGAGTGACTGTTGGCTTGAGGACCATTGAATCATCATCGACCCTTGATCTGCTTCGAGAATACCCGTCAGTTGTCGGATCAATGTTAGAGTGGATGGATAGGATAAGCGAGGTAAAGAGGCTATGAGATCGAATATCCGAATACCTGTCAATCGTCGAATCAAACCCGAGTTCTTGTCAAGTTGTCGAATCATTTTCAATTGGAAGGATAAGGTAATCAAAGATGAAGTCGCGATATGTGAAATCGTGAAACAATCTGAGCCATTGAATCCAGAGGACATGTGGCGAGAGATCAGCATGTCACTGACTTGCAATATGGAGAAGTCAAAGGTGAGAATAGTATGAAATCGCAATATGTGAAATCGTGAAATGATCTGAGTCGTTGGATCCAGAGGACACATGGCGAGAGATCATAATTTATCTAACTCACGAGATGAAGAAGTCAAAGGTGACTGTTGCAGGAACTCACGATATGTGAAATCGCGAAATGATTTGAGCCATCGGATTAAACCCGACTCCCGTCAGTCGTCGAATCATGTTAAAGTGGATGGATATGATAAGCTACAAGAGTTGCACCACAAATGGATTGAGTTGTCGGTCCTAGATCCTGATCGAACGATATCCTTCACTACGGGTCTAAATATGTGAGGAACTTACGCTCTGTCAATTTGAGAATTGAAATACCCAGAGCCTGAAAATCCAAAGTGAATAAGGATCGTTGGATTTGAAGGACAAACGGGGATTGTTGGATTAGGACTATTGGTCAACAGACCACGTAAGCAAGGACGTGTGGGAGATCCACATCAGCAAGGACGTGTGGGAGATCCACATTAGTGAACCTCGTCAGTAGGGACGCATGGAAGACTACGTCAACAATGAGACATGGTGCAATCAGACACTAGCAAGTTGCAAGATACCAGATATATAAAATATGTAGAACAGAAATGAAATGCTAGAAATGGCAGAATAACAGTGAAATATCTAGCATAATCTTCACAATACACAGAAATGATATACGAAATAGCAATAGAAATAACACTTTGATTCAGATAGAAATGTTCACAGGCCTCTTCGAGGGGGCAACCTCCAGTTGAGCAACGCTCTATTACAATAATCTCCAAGCTAGGGTTTTCATACCCTCGACCCTTATTTATACTAAATATGTTTATTAAGAGAAGCATCTAGAGGAAGATCCTTCTAGAAGCGGAAGCTTCTATTAGGTATTCTTACATCCGCCTTATTCTATTTTATTGAAAGGCCTTATTAATATTGACCTTTATTACATCCGAATACATTGATCTACCTATGTGCGGGTTAGGACCTTA
>ML846521.1:0-24286 GCA_009831015.1 Picea engelmannii
AAATGTTATTTATCACATGTTTAAATTTAGAATTTAAACATGTGATTTAAATATTAAATTAACCAACCCTATCCTAACCCTAACCTTGCCCTAACTACTATTTAAAGAACCCTCCCCTCTACTCCTAAACACACTTTTCTATTGTTGTGTCAGCGTGGAGTTGCTTTGTCTGCGGCCTCAGTCTTGGTAGTTTGTTGTTGTGGAGCGGCCCCTTGTTTTGCTGTAGTGACTCCTTGAAGGTCAGCCGCAGCTTCCCTCCTGATCTCCTGTGCATTCCAAGTGCTATTGCAGGTGTCTTTTGCTGCTATCTTCTGTAGTTGTCGTCCTCCTTTGTAACTGTCGTTTTTTTCTTGTGGCTACTGTTCTTTGCTGTAACAGTTGTGTGATAGTTGGGGGAGTATAGCGGCCTCAAATATTCTGAGTGTTGGCTGTATTATTATTTACTGAGAGTGCCACTTCATATTGCTGAAGGTGTCGAATCCTATAATGCTATAGCATTGTCTACTGTGGGTACCACATCCTATCTCAGCTGTGGGGTTTCATTTAAGGGTATAACCCTTCCCCAGATTTGTTGTCTAGTCATGTGTGTATAGATCTAAGGGTTCTTTGGCAAAGTCTTTGGCTGGTAAGGGTTTGGATCCTTGATGTTTTAGTTCCAGTAACCCTAAGCTTGGTGGCAAGAAATTTCCTTCTATATTTGGCATAAAAGATCTTATTGTAGAACTATGAACTGAACCTTTGTCTGAGAATAACTACCAGGACCTCCACCTATTGTGGTTTTTGTTTTCTTCAGAGGTAAGGCAAGTACCAGGTATGATTCCAAATTGTTTCTTCTAGCTTTAGATCTGAGTTAACTGTAGAATTGTTTTATTAAATTGTCTATCTGCTACTATATATAGATCTGCTAGATGGGCATTGTAAATCTGAATAAGCACTGAATAAGCTTTGTCTATAGATCTGTTACTAACTCTTTCTTCTAGATCTTAGAACTCAGTTATAACTAGATCTGTTGTTATGTTTAGAGAGCTCTTCATTACTGTCTATGATTTAAGTATATAGACCTGCTGTTGTACCTAAAAGAGATGCTAATCTCTGTCTATGATCTGAAACTTGTTTATCATATAGATCATTGCCTTCTAATTTTAGATCAAATGTACCACTGTTAGATCTGATATGTTTTGAGCTCTACTCTTCTGCTGTTACTATATATCATAGATCTACTTTCTATATGCTGTTGTCTCTGCTTATGTTTCAGATCTAAGTAGTATTACATTGAATTTTAAAAGGAGACTGTTGTTTTCAATTTTACCCTAAAATCTAACCCATGTTTTATTGAAATATAATCAACTACATATGTTCTAACCTACTTACCTATGAAATTTATCCCAAATTAAACTTTTGGACTAAGAAATTACTCTACCCTAGGGTTATTTGACCAAGATTAGGCAGTTTGGTCAAATTTATTCACTAGCTAACCTAAATTGCTTGGCTAAAATTAAACAGTTTATCCAAGCTTATTCACTAATCCTATCAACATCAATTTAAAAGGAATTGGCCATGCTTAAACTATATGGACCAAGTCACTATTAATTGCATGGGGCTTTACTCAATTTCTTTTATGCCCTCTTTTATTCTTTTCTCTTTTTCTTTCTTTTTCTCAAATTATTTATAAAATGGAAAATTATTTGGCAACCAAACACAGTAAAGGGATAACATCTCAGTCACCATTTGATCCTATAAATTATAGGGTTATAATAGATGCTCCACCTAGGAATGGTACTCTCCTTGTGATGTGCCAAGAAGCCTGCCTCCTGATGTTCTGAAAAATTTCTCCACAGTTTCTTTTGTTGATTGATTTGTTTTATTTTTGAAAATTTTGATGACAATGTTCAGTGGGTCAGGGCCTTCTCTTCTAGCTTCAACCATCTGATAAAAGTTATCCACTCAACACTTGTAAGAAAAAGGAAATGGTTTGTATAATGGGAAAGTGTGACTGAAGGCCTCCACTGAGGGAGTGAGTAGTGTTTCAACATCTTTCCATTCACAGGTCCTCCTGGAACATTGGTCCCATCGTTGTTGTTGAGAAAAAAAGTGTTATTTTCTGTGAATACTTGAATCATGTAAGGTCCCTTCGACAGACTGTTGAACTTTCCATTATTCCCCTTATATTCATTTATAGCATCCCACCTCAGAACTAGGTCACCTAGCTCAAAGTAATAATCTTTAGTTCTTTTATGAAAAACATTTTTTATGCTCTCCTGGAAAACCTGAGTTTTGTTGTATACTTCTTCTCTAGATTGTTGCAAGTGGATCATCTAGTTTATCCTTCTTTGGGAATCATTCATCTCGGCTTTCATCTCTTGCAGAAGTTTCATAACGGGAACACCTAAAGAGGTAGGAAAAACTACCTCAGTATCATAGACCAACTGATATGGAGACATACCAATTGACCTCTTATTGGTCAGTCTGTCGGCCCAAAGTGCGAAAACCAGCTTGTTATGCCATGACTTTTTATTTTCTTGTAGTGTCTTCTTAATAATGTTCACCAAGGTTTTATTGGGTGAATCAGCCAACCCATTTACCTGAGGGTAATAAGCTGTGGAGTGTCTCAAAGTGATATGATATTGGTTGCAAAAATCTATGAGCTTATTATATCAGAAAGCAGCTTCATTGTCAGTTATGATTTTTCTTGGACACCCAAAATGAGACAAGATATTATTTTCCAGAAATTTATTAATGAAAAAATCAATAGCTTGCCTACTTGGTACAACTTCAATCCATTTTGTGAAATAATCTATGGCAGTAAGAATCCATTTGTGTTGGCCCGAAGAGGGAGGATGTATCTCTCTGATAAAGTCTAATCCTCATTGTTGGAAAGGAGCTTCAAAAGAGATGGGTTTCAAGGGCAAAGGAGGGAGCTTATTTTTTCCCTCGAACACTTGACATTTATGGCACGAAGTCACTTTCTTATGCACATCAGTGAATAGTGTAGGCCAATAAAACCCATCTCTGAGGATTTTATTAGTAGTGGTATTCCAACTCAGATGACCACCATAGTATCTTGCATGAAAATCCTATAAGAATTTGTCAGCTTCATCTTTCAACAGGTAATTTAACAAAATACCTCCAGGATCCTTCCAATAAACATTACCTTATAGAATGCAAATTTTTAATGCTTTCAATTTCAAGAACCTAGCTTTAGTTTTTGTTAGACCAGGGGGAGCTTGTAAGTTATGCAAAATAAATATAAGGTCTACGTACCATGGAGAGTTCAAAAATACCTCTTTCATGCTTGTAGTCACCTTCTCTTCCCGTTTATCTATTGCAGCTAAGAAACTAATATCTAAAGCATGAAAATTAGATTCAGCCATTAACTTTGCTATACCTTGAACTTTAATCAGTTTAGTAGGCTTAATCTCTATGTCATACTCTAGAATAACAACAATCCATTTTCCTCTTCTGCCATCTAGATTGTCCTGAGTTAAAATGTCCTTTACTACTGCATTCAAAACATAAGAAATTGTGTGGGAATGGAGAATATAGACTCTAAAATCCTTTATGGATTTTACCAGAGCAAAATCTTGTTTCTCCATTATTTTTTAATTCAAAGAAACACCTCTTAAGAATTTACTGAAAAAGGCTATGGGTTGTTCATACCCTTTGTTTTTTTCTGTAGTAATACTGCTACAATGGTATGTTCAGAAGCGAAAGAGAAAAGGTAAAAATCTTTGGTGAAGTTAGGACTGATAAAACTAGATCCTGTGTGAGTGCCTGTTTAACCTTTTCAAAAGACCGCTTGAATTCAGTGTCCCATTTTATTTTTGTGTCCTTTTTTAACATGTTGGTTATGTTCCTGAGAAGCTCGGCCAGGTTGGGTATGAATCTTCTCAGAAAGTTTATTTTTCCAATGAAGGATTGCAACTCTTTGATATTCCTAGGATGTTCCAGTTTCTGAATGGATTCTATTCTACTGGGATCTATATTAATTCCATCCTTAGATATTATTTGTCCTAACAATTTACCTTCCTCTAATCCAAAAAGGATTTTCTTATGATTCAGAGAAATTCCAAATTTCCTGCATTTATCAAACACTCGTCTGAGATGTTTTGAGTGCTCTTCGCCAGATTGGGAATAAACAGTTATGTCATCTAGATAAATGACAATAAATGTTCCAATATCATCCACAAAAGCGATGTCCATCACTCTTTGTAAAGTGGCCCCATCGTTCATCAAACCGAAGGGCATTTTCATGTACATGAAGGTTCCCTAAGGTGTTTTGAAGGTTGTTTTCTCCTGATCATCTGGATGAATGAGAACCTGGTTATAGCCTGAAAAAACGTCTAGTAAAGAGATTCGACTGGATCCAACTACTTTTTGCAATATGTGGTCCATTTTATACAATGGGTAGTTTTCCTTTAGGGAAACCTTGTTCATGTTTCGGAAATCAATGCAAAGCCCGATTTCTCTAGTTTTCTTTCGGGTTGGAACCAGATTTGAAACCCATTTGGAGAATCTTAAGGGGACTATGATTTTAGCATCATACATATTTTTGTTTTCTTTTTATATTAGGGGAAGTAACTTGGGATTGATTCTCCTAAGTTTCTATCTGAAAGGTTTTTGTTCTTCTTTTATCGGGATCCTATGTTGTATGATGCTCGTGTCATAGGATTTTAAGTCTTCATAACCCCATGCAAACACATCTACATATTATTTGAAAAGTTCAATGTATTTGAGTTTCTTCTCAAGGGGTAAATATTTGGAAAATTTTACCATCTTGGGTTTCTCCTCTGTCCCTATGTTACATTCCTCAAACTCTTTACCACTGGCTTCAATTTTGGGTTTTTTCACCACATCATTAAAATCAAACAGGTCTTCTAGTGGAACTAAACCCATAGGTAACACATTATTCTTTAAGTGAAAAACATCATAATCTACTTCATCTTCACTTAATTCTTCTGAACCTATTTTATTTACACTATGATTCCCAAAAATGGATTTATTTACATATTCATCGTCATTTTCTAAGTCTATATTTGTACACTCAAAATCATTTTTACATTGTAGAAAATCTTCAATTTGATCGTCATTCCCAAATACCTGCCAGTATCTGACATTGTCCAGGACATTCGATCTGCACTTCACCTCTACTTTGTATGGGCGAGTGGAACGAAAACGTATCTTGAATGTAGTTGTCGACGTAGCTAGCCCATCTACTAAAATGTTATGTCCTCTAGGCATCACCTGCAAATTGATTTTTGTGAAACATTTAAGAGCATCCAAAACAACATTCCTATAAGCTCTAAGCCTAGGATGTTTTGTTGTATACTCACCTTTAATTTGTTTGATAATTAATTAAGAATCACCTCTTACCATGATTTGTTTGGCACCAACCTTCTTCGGTAGTTTCAGCATGAGCATCAAAGCCTTGTACTCGGCTATGTTGTTAGTGCATTGAAAATTCATTTTGTAAGAATGACTTTATGAATACCTTGATTTGTTATTATGCATCCAAACCCCTAATCCAACTCCCTCTTTGCTCAAATCTCTATCGAAGTCCATGCTCCAAAACTCTTCTGGCAGTTCTTCACTTATTACAATTTCCTTTCCTTTTGCCTTAGTGATTTCTTGGCCTTCTTTCAGATCAAGTGTATCTTCTTTTGGCTGAGTGATTTGTTCTTCCATATCATCATCATTATACAGGATGAATGAATCTATATCGGAGTGTGTAGAGTATAGAGGGTAGTTATGTGGCTTTTCTTGGTTGCTAACCATATATTTCATCAATGTCTCTCTGTATAGTTTTCTCTGTTGTCCAAATACTGGGATAGTGGCATACGACATATCCAACTGTAAAGTTCCTTTCAGCTTGCCCCCCTAAGACCTGGACAACAACATACCATATTTAGGGGGATGTCTGCGACATAACATCCATAACCATCCTTTTTGCTGGAATTTGAACTAGGGTGATACATAAGTCTTTGATCAACCTGATACATATGACTTTGCTGGAGTCAAAAGAGTGCAAATCTTTGTAGGGTATGGTGACCTTGAGTCCCAAATTTTCCATCACTTCTTTAACCATCAGTTTGTCAGAAGCACCCGAATCTAACATAACATTGTGCATAATCAGGTCGTGTATATTAAGGCTGATGTAAAAAGGAGCGGGAGCGCTGGTGTCAATCTGACCATAAACTTCAGGACTAAAAAGGATTTCAGTTGATCATCGGTGAGATTTAATGTGTATGAATGATTTGTTGATCCAATAGTCAAAGCCTTCGTGCCTATCTCTAGCTCGATGCTTAGTGCTTTGATCACCTGTGATCGGTAAGAGTTCTTACTCATCAACTCGGAAAGGGGAATGGGAATATTCAATTTGGCTAATTCCCCTTCAAGGCTGAAAGTAGTGGGTTCTTTTCTTAGGCTTAGCGATTCTGATCTTTCTACCATAGTTTTCTGGGCAGGAGTACTTGGTTGACTAGTTGATGAAACCTCAGTCTACCTTGATCTTTGTAAAATGGTAGGGTTTCTTTTTGAGGGAGATTCAACATTGCCTTTCTCAAGGATCTTATTGGTAGAAGGATCCGAGGTCTTCTTTGTTTCGACTGTTTTCTTTGTTTTGGTTACCTTCTTTGGGGAATTTTCATTTGTCTTTTTTCTCCTTAGAATGTACTGCCTATGTACCTCCATAGTGGCGTTTTCAAATTCCCATTGTTTTGTTTCCTCTGCTTCCTCATTTAACTCTGTTTGAGAAAGAAGGAAAAGTTCTTTCTCTTCTTGAGTAAGAAAGATGGCTTCGTCGTCATGAACATACATGAGGTTTATATGCATGTCATCTAATTCTTCAATTGTTTCCTCACCTTCATCAACATAATTTCCTGTAGGGTTGGTCTGATCTGTTGATCAGGACCCCTCTGTTCCCTTTGATCCCTAGGATCTCTCTACCTGATTTGAGGAGGATTTCTTCTAAAGTTAGGATTCCAAATTTGTGGAGCAGCTTGGTTCTCTCTAGGAGGATTTCTTTCGGCTATGGTAAGTCTCTCCATCATCCTTTCCATTTCTCTAGTTAGGGAATCTAGTTTGGCATCAGGAGAGGATGTGGTAGGTTCCTCTTTAATCATGACTCTCCTTTCTGTCCTCTGTCGTGCCCTTCTCGCTAACAGGTTGGCCTTTACACTTATTGCACTTTTTTTCATGTCCTCCAGAGTGGTGGAGTTTCTTTCCCTCAATTGATATGACATATTAGTGTCGAAACCGTCAGGGAATTTTATCAATTCCAAACCTTGTGAGGGTTTGATATCAACTGGAATTGCATTGTATAGATTGTTGAAGCGAGTGCAATAGTCCTATACTGTCTCTCTTTGGTTCCTTCTGATGTTCTCGTATTCCGACAAGATATGGAGAGGATTTTTCTTTACCTCCCATCTGTCCATAAAACTTCTTTGAAACGTGGTAAGGTCGACCAAAGAAGCAACACATAAGCCTTTGTACAATTTATTAACATCCCTAGTCAGACTCTGTGCAAATAGTCTCATTTGAATGTCAACCTCATCAACTTCCTGCAAGTCAAAATAGTCATTCATTTTATCGATGTGTTATTGTGCATTCAAGGGCCTAGTACCATTAAATTGTGGAAGTCTTGTTTGATAGTCGTGGGGTCTAGCGTGTAAAGGTGAGGCCAAAACCAAAGGACCATATCTTGCTGCCATGATAGGTGGAGGAGGAAGGACAACAACCTAGATGATGGGTGGGAAAATGATAGGAGATGCAGAGGATGAAGGACCATCTAGCATAGAGTGAGTGGGTTGAGGTTTTACAAAAGTTGCAGCAACAATTATGGCAGAAAGTTTGACCGACTGTGGGAAGTGGGTTAGGTGTGAAGCTTGATCGAGATTTCCTACCAAAATTTTTGGCTTGTCAAATTCCTCAAGGAATCTTTGATCAGGGTCAGCCCTGAACCTTCTGCAATGGACTTCTTTCTGAGTAACTTCTCTGGATTATCAATTTCTACTGTAGGTTCTGGATCTGGGTGAGATCGAGTATAATCTCTTTTAAAAGCCATGATTTTTAATTTTTATATATTTTTATTTTATGAATCCAAAGTTTATATGTACAAACTTTAACAACCTCTGAACATTATCTCTTTCTCAGATTTATGCTTAGTTCATAAATAAAGTTTTCTTCTAGGGAAAAGAAATCATAGGATTAAAAGTTTGTTTGATTCCCTAGTGGAGTCGCCACTATGTTATAACTTTGTAAATTCCCAGAGGTTGTCAGGGTAGAAGAAATTTTCCAGAGGTAACTTTATCCAACCACTTCAAAACTAGAATCTACCCCTACCAGTTTCAGAGAGGGATATCTCTGTAAGATTTAGATATGTTTTAACTTTGAGATATTAGGCTAGTTAAGTATAATAAGATTGAATGGTTTGTTTTTCCTTTTGTAAAGTTGTCTTAAGAAGGTTTTACACATCCATTGGGCTATGGGGTTTGTATTATAAATATAGAGATCTAAACAGGAATTAAAAGATTATTTTCAAAGAGCAAGATAATGCATTCATTGGATTCTTTGGTAGTAAAGTGATGGATAGTAGAAAAGATGATAAAATCAATTAAAGTAAGAAGAATTTAAGAATTCCTTCACTATAACATCAGAAGATAAACATTCAGATCTTTAAAGTTAGAGACAGGGTATATAAAGAAAAATCCTGCAACATACACTATTTTTAAAAGATTAGATGAGAAAACAATATGATGACTGGTGCGAGAAAAACATTTAACACATAAAAATAAACATCACCAATGAATAACACGCGAGAATCCTATGAAATGTTCCTTTGTATTACTGGAAGATCTCTTGATAAACAATTACAGTCTTTATAGCTTACAGGGTGTAAAGATCAACGCCTTGTACTTCAAAGTTGAAAGTATTTACAACCAAAAATTACATATGACCTTGTCATTAAAGATCAGGATGTGGTAGATTCTAAATTTAGCTAACTAACTCAACAAGATACAAAAATTTAAGAACTGTTGATGATGTGTTTAAATCTTCATGCTGATTTCTGGGAAAAATCGTTGGTGAGTGATCTGCACGACTTCATCTAATCGGATTGTTGACTAGACATGGAAAACTCATCTCCTACTCGATCAGATTGCATAACTCTTCCCATCATAGCTGACTGGGAATGATGACTTTGAGTAATTTTCTATATATTTCATCCATCTCTGTGTAATTGGAAAAAGTTGGCTTGAAGATGAAAATATATCGGATTTCATGTTGTATGTTGATGTCTAGCTACAAAGTTTCTAAGAACGCCTTGCCCGTTATCCTGCCCTTTACTCCTGAAAATTTAGAACTATCTCTGGCCATTGTGGCCAACTTCTGTTTATAATCAGGAAGGGTCATTAACTTGTCATTTAGGACCCTTAAGTTAGGGAGTCCTTTCTTCTGCAGCGCTTCAATTTTGCTGAAAAATCTTTGCACTCATGCGTCCATAATCTAGACCTTCTCTTCGAACTGCAACATTAGTCCTCTTTTTGTGAGAACCCTCTTGACTTCGAGGATGGTTTCTATCCTATCTTTAATCCTCAAATCCTCTAACTCTTCCCTGGTTTTGGAATTCAGAAATTTAATGATCTCAGTGGATCCTGTGGACATTTGTAGCGCACCCTTTTTATGGCTACCAAGGTTTAACCACTATTAAGAGAAGGTTATAACACCACTCTATACATAAATCATTTAAGCACAGAGTAAAACATACTATTTATTACTATAATTAACAATTCATAGAATTCCATATTAATTTGTATACACAGCGAAAATCATGATAACATAAACAGTAGAGTCATGCAAAACGTGATAAAAACATAATCAAATACTTATCTTTTAACAGTGGTAGAATCCACCAACCAAGTGCAGGCCTTCCATGAACCTCCCAGCCGTAGACCGCACTACTCATAAACTCAACAATGGGTCACCCCCGAGCTGGGACTAAGCTCCACCCCAAGGCAAGGAAATCTAGGCTAGGCTGAGGTTACAGGGAAAACAACACATAAAATCTAGAAGGATTCTTCCCAGGATGCCATCTTACGCCCACTACTATCAGACTCTCATTCCCCACATGATTGTTTTGCCTGGGAGTATACACCTTCACAATCACAGACCATCGGTGCTAACCTCCCTCTCTGGGTCTCGACAACAGGCCGGATCAGGAAGTCTCAGAGCTTGAAGCTGGTGTTGGACACTCTCTGGAAGAAACCTCTTCCAACAATATCCACCTCCCTCACCTAGAGAGAGATCACACAAAGGCTCAGTAACAACTCATGTTGGCCATCAAGCCACGCACAGTCTAGCTCTGTGTGGTTTCCATAGCCAACTGGAAATACAAACACGACCTCTCAAACAGGCTCAACAATGGCTCGAGGCATCACAATGATGGTTCACAAGAATGCATGATGAGTAACTCGTCCAGGGGTCGACACAGACTCCACGACTCAGAATGGAGGGTGAGATCGGCTCTTCAAAACAACACAAGCTTTCCCACTCGTTCAACAATGGAAGAATGGTTCAGGGTCTTGGCTTCGGAACATAGCCTCCATGCATAGGTTCGATCAGTCAGACAGAGGATGTGCACGTACTATCGAAGACAATACGGGGTTATCCACTCTCAGAAACACTCACGGTATTCTTGCAGAGGTTGGATTGGTCGTACTGTTCAGCGCTCCTTACATGCTCAGGTAGCTGAGTGGAATGGAGGAGGAACCCTTCTCATGGCTCACCCTGGCCATTTTATTCACATGCGTCAGGGTTGACACTTGTCACCCATGAAACTGCATGCATTTCACCAGCGCACATCTCCCTTGCATGTTCTCCCTTTGCCAGAAACTTAGGATAAAACATAAAATGCACATGTCTTTTGGGAAAATATTAAAATATTATTCCCAGGCTTAAGCCCCCTAGGCTTAGCCCCTAGGCTCAACACTTAGCCCCTTTTCCCACCTTCCAGCCCCTAATTCCTTGCCCACCTTATGGATGCTTAGTCCCCCTTCACTCATTCATCGTGGTCGGTTTGCACATGGCGGTGTTTATATTTTATTAATTGTTCTGCTTGATTACATATACAACAACAGGCTCCTAGCCTTCAACACTAACGCTCCCTAGCCTAACAAACACATAAGCCTCCAGCTTATAAAAACTTGGCTCACCAGCCTATGAATCATAATTAAAATTCCTTTCAGAACATGGTTTACAACGGGGCTCGACCTTGGGGACACTACAATCCCCCTCCCCTTATTTTTGCACTATCCTCAGTGCAACTTTACACAACATCTGCAAGCTTTTCAAAAAATTTCAAAAAGATGTGGGTACTCTGCCCACATAACATCTGCATGCTCTCATGTCGCGTCCTCATGACCATACCAGGTCCACTAGAACTTTACAATATCTATAGCTCGATTCCAGAGCTATTTGCCTTTCCTGTCCAATATGCACACAGGATACACTTGCAGGACACCTTCTGGTTCCACCTGAATCACATTCTAATCAATAACATAATTATCATCAGGTACATATTTCTTAAGCAGTGAAACATGAAACACATTATGTACAGTCATAGATGCAGGTAATGCAAGCATGTATGCAACTGGCCCAATCATTTCCAGGATCTCAAATGGCCCACAAAATCTTGTTGCCAACTTGCCGCAACTTCACAACTTTAGGGAACTCCTGTTAGTTTTCACTTTCAGGAAAACATGGTCACCCACTTTGAATTCTCTATGGGTTCTGTTACTATCAACGTAACTTTTCTTCCTGTCCTGGGCAACTTTTAGATTATGTTTAATTTTTATCATTTGATCTTCCATCTCTTTGAGCAGCTCATGCCCAACTACTACTCTGTCAGCTGGATTATCCCAGCTCACTGGAGTGTTGCACTTTCTTCCATAAAGCGCTTCGAACAGGCTCATCTTCAATGATGCATGATACCCATTATTGTAGGCAAATTCTACCAAATTCAGGTAGTCTTCCCACCTTGATGGTTTATCCATCACATACATTCTCAGCATGTCTTCTATTAGTCTGTTCACTCTCTCTGTCTGTCCATCAGACTCGGGATGATACGCTGTGCTAAATTTTAGATTCGTTCTGAATCCCTTAAACAGTTCTTTCCAGAAATTTGAGGTGAATTTTGGGTCCCTATCAGACACAATTGTCTTAGGTATTCCGTGCAAGCGTGCAACTTCTTTTAAAAATATATCAGCAACATCCGCTGCCCTGTGGGTGTTTTTCAGTGGAATAAAATGGGTAGCTTTAGTAAGCTTGTCCACCACCACCATGATTGAATCATGATGCTTTCTTGTTACAATGGATTTTGGTGATGAAATCCATTGTTACCACATCCCATTTCTATTTAGGAATAGGTAAAGGCTGCAACAACCCTCCTGGGTGCCTATGCTCAGCCTTAACCTTTTGGCACTCCATACATCTGGCGATGTATTCCATGATTTATTTCTTCAAACCCGACCAAAAATAATGGCCTTTGACTGCTGCCACTGTCTTCTGATATCTAGGATGTCCAGCATAATCCACG
Organism: Picea engelmannii; assembly: GCA_009831015.1. NCBI lineage: Eukaryota > Viridiplantae > Streptophyta > Pinopsida > Pinales > Pinaceae > Picea > Picea engelmannii. Next base: position 12,587 of record ML846521.1, read on the forward strand.
TTATGCATCTCCTTTAGAATTGCCATCTTCAATTCTCAGACATTGGGTACATACACTCTCTTTTTATATAGAAGTAAACCATCAGCTCCCAAGGTGTAACTTTCCTTGGTTTTTGGTCTCTCACGCTGTTGTAGCTTTGCTACTAGACCTCTGTACTACAAATCAGTATTTGCAGCTTCCAAAATTCTATCTTTCATCTCAGTTCTATACATGCTAATGGTTGTAGCATGTAATTTGTACACTTTTCTGCTGAGTGCATCAGCCACCTTATTTTCTTTCCCTTTGATATGCTTGATATCAAAGTCATATTCGTACAGAAACTCCAGCCATCTGATTTGCTTGGCATTTAAGGTCGGCTGATCAAATAAATACTTCAGACCATTATGGTATGTTCTCAACTCGAATCTCTTGCCCATGAGGTAATGTCTCCATTTCCTCAAGGATTGGATGATTGCTGCCAGCTCTAAATCGTGAGTGGCATAATTCTTCTCATGCTCCTTCAAATTTCAGGATTCATAACAAACTACAAATCCTTCTTGGCTGAGAACTCCTCCCAGCCCCTCCTTACATGCATTTGTGCACACTACGTAATCCTTATTTGGATCTGCAATCTTCAAGATCGGAGCACTAGTTAGCACCTGCTTCAATCGCTGGAAGCTACTCTCACATTCTTCAGTCCACTGGAACTTCTTCTCCTTCCTTTGCAAGGAAGTGATAGAATGAGCTATCTTTGAGAATCCAACTATGAACCTCCTATAATAGCCCGCCAGACCCATAAAATATCTAAGTTATGCCACATTCCTTGGCACTGGCCATTCTCGAATGGCATGTACCTTCTCAGGATCCACAACGATCCTTTCTTCAAATATAATGTGTCCCAAATAATGGATATGCCTTTGGTAAAAAGAGCACTTGCTTAGTTTTGCGTACAGTTGGTGTTCTCTCAACACCTGCAACACCATTCTTAGGTGTTTCTCATGTTCTTCCTCTATCTTGGAATACACCAAGACATCATCCAAGAAGACTATGACAAACTTGTCCAAATAATTTATGAACACTCCATTCATTAAGCACATGAAAACAACAGGCGCGTTGGACAGCCCAAATGGCACCACCGTGAACTCATAATGACCGTACCTTGTTCTAAAGGCGGTATTGCTGATGTACTCATCCTTTATTCTCACTTGGTGGTATCCAGATATGAGATCTATTTTTGAAAATATTTTCGCATCCTTTAACTGATCAAAACGATCATCAATCCTTTGTAGAGGATACTTGTTCTTGACAGTGACCTTATTCAACTGCCGAAAATCAATGCACAGCCTCAACGTCCCATATTTCTTCTTCACGAATAGGACCAGGGCTCCCCAAGGTGACACATTGGGGAAAATGTAACCTTTCTTTAGTAGCTCTTCGAGCTAAAATTGCAACTCTTTCAGCTCTGGTGTACTCATTCTATAAGGAGCCTTTGAAATTGGAGTTGCTCCAGGCATCAAATTTATAGAAAAATCGATGTCCCTCTTCGGAGGTAGTCCAGGTACCTCTTGAAATATGTCCTTGAATTCCTTGAGTACTTCATGGTCTTCCAAATTTGATACTACATCTCGGGATGCTTCTTCCACCTGAGCTGCAAATAATTGACAGCCTTTCTGGTAACATTTCTTCAGATGGATGGCTGAGATTTCCCTCACAACCACGGCTCTGGGAATTCCTTGGATTGTTACCTGATTTCCCTCTTCGTTCATACATGTGAACCTCTTCTTATGAAAATCCAGAAGGGCATGGTGTTGGTCCAACCAGTCCATCCGAATTAAGAAATCGTATGAGCCTAAAGGCAGAATGTTCAGTTCAGCCTTGGTGTTCATTCCTTTCATGTCCACTGAATAGGACTTAACCAATTTAGTGACCTTCCTCTTGGTACCTGTGGCCAACTGCACTAACCAAGACTTCTCATGTTTGCTTCTCATTAGATGAAAAATTTCCACCACTCTAGGATCTACATAACTATGGCTAGCCCCTGAATCAATTAAAATAACAAGTGGTCGGTTGTTGATCGTACCTTCCACTTCAATCATGTGCGATTGAAATTTTGCTTGCTTGTTGTCCAGGGCTGCGTAGATCCTCAGCATTCTGCTACCTATATTTCCCACTATTTCAGCTTGCTGAACCGTATGTACAGTTCTTGCTTTACCAGTTTTATGGGGACAATCTTTGTACTTGTGGTTTCCTTGACAACCCCAACACTGAATGGGCATCTGTCTCTGTCTTTGTTCTCCCTCTTCAGTCATTCTTGGCTCTCTAACTGATGGTTGTCCCTGAAGACTGTTTCTGAAAAAGGCCTATTTCCCTTCTTCCTTTGTTCCTTCTTAAACTTCCTCTAATCATTCCAAACCTTCCCAAGGATAGGCCTTTCTCCTTGTTGTTCATACAAACATTTCACCTTTCTTATGGTTTCTTCCATGGTCTTAGGATCGTCATATTGAATCTTGTCACTCATGGAAGGTGGCAGTCCACTCATATATCTTTGAATCTTGACAGCCTCATCTTTGATGAATGGAACATACTTCAGTAGTTCTAGAAAACTTTGTTCATACTCATCAATAGTCATGTTGCATAGCTTGAGTTCAAAGCACTCCTTCATCTTATTGTCATAGTATCTTTTTGTCAGGTATTTCTTCTCGAAATACCTTTTAAATTCCATCCAAGTGACCTCTTTCTCTCTGATGTGCTGCACCTGCACAAACTGATCCCACCACATCGATGCTTTTCCTTTCAGTTGGTACATTGCAATTCTTCCTTCTACATGGGCAGAATAATTCTACAGTTGGAAGTATTTATTCATGCCAAGTAACCATGTCTTGGCATCCTCCTCCTTCTTATGTTCTCCATCGAATGTTGGAGGTTTAATCTTGTTCATCTCCCGTTTCAATTCCTCCTTTCCATATTTTTGATGTTTTCTGGTAGGGGATGGGCTTGAACTACTGTGTGTCTTCCTGTCAGAATGTCTTTGGGAGAGACTAAGATGTCAGCTACCACTCCTTGACCTACTTCTTCTCCCATGGGTTCTGCAACTCTCCGTCGTACTTGAACCTCTTCTCTTCTCGAGTTTCTTATCTATTATTTCCAATCTCTTCAAAAAATTTAATTTTAATTCACCCTGTCGATCCTTGACTTTCATGAGCTTTTGACTATCATCTCGGCGAGCCTTGGCCTCTCTTTCCAATCCTTCAATGATTTTCATTATGTTTCCTTCCTTATCCTTTTCTTTTCCATGCCCATTGGAGTTCGATCCTTCCACTACCATATTGACATCCTTTCCTTCCCGTTCGTCTCCTATTTCAGAGGCAATCATCACCTTTTCCCATTCCATACTTGGCATTGGTTAACCAGAATCCTGACTCTCGTTGAACTCTGCACACACACTGTGCAATTCAATTCGAATTTTTTCATGCCATTAAAACCTCTCAAACGATCCACAAAATTTATAAACCAATATGAACAAGAAAAAAAGACGTTTTGATCCAAATAAGATTTCTGATCTCTCGCTGGGCTCTGCAAATTCCAGGACTTTGGAACTTCGGAATCTCGGTCCACGAAGATCCAGCAGTTAACTACTTGTAACCAAAGTCACCCTTTTTGCAACTTGTGATCTCGCGAGTTCGTGAGTCGAAGACTCTCGACTCATTCCCTCTAAACGCCAATACCTGAGATGCGACACGAGTATGGTTCCCTCCTCGCTAGCGTCTGCTACGCATGACCGTAGTCTAGGGCTAAGTGCTAGCACTCTTCACTATTCGCACCTTCGTGAGTTGTGGCATCCAACCATGGTACCTCCCTTTCACGAAACCCTGAGAAGCAATGTTGACTTTTCTCCTCTCATTCTCGCTACTTCGTAACTTCATGAGTTTCAATGTCGAGCTCCCATGCCCTTATCTTGTGAGTCCCCAAAATCATGAATCATTTTATTCTTCAGACCCACAACACAACTGTTGGCCTTCACCACCGTGGCATGTGGTACGTTCAGGAGGGTACACGTCGCTTTTAACGACGTCATTGGGTCCCACGACTCTCGCTTTCCTTCCCAACTCACTGACATCTGGTATGCATTCATGTGTCCAAGTCTAATCCAAGCATGGAATCCAATGGTCAGATCACCTCCTCATATCAACGACGTAGATCTGTTGGCATTTCGGAGTTTTCGGGAATTCGCGTATTGTGATTTCCACACTCCTATGCGATTCAAAAGGGATTTAAATCCTGCGCAAACTCTCCATACCCGACAGTCATGAGGGTCCACCTTCCCTCCTGAGTAGATCCTAAGGTTCTAATGCTATTAGTGTGGAGACCTATTTTCCCGTGTCCATAGACCACCCCGACTATGGTTTCACACGCCGCTAAACCTCCTGAGCTTAAAAAGAAAATCATCAAGTAACTCCTTGACACTTTAGAGCACACCAGGGTCCAAAATTGGCCTTCCAGACCCAATTTCCCTTCGCATTCTTGGTCCAAAGACTGCTCCACTGGCCCATCTAGGCTCAGTGTCAAAACCTTGGCTCTAATACCAAACTGTAGCACACCCTTTTTCTGGCTACCAAGGTTTAACCGCTATTAAGAGAAGGTTATAACACCACTCTATACATAACTCATTTAAACACAAAGTAAAACATATTATTTACTGCTATAATTAACAATCCATAGCATTCCGTACTAATTCATATACACAACGAAAATCATGATAACATAAACAATAAAGTCATGCAAAACATGATAAAAACATAATCAGATACTTATCTTTTAACATTGGTAGAATACACCAACCAAGTGGAGGCCTTCCATGAAACTCCCATCCTTAGACTGCACTGTTCATCAGCTCAGTAATGGGTCACCCCCGAGCTGGGACTAAGCTCCACCCCAAGGCAAGGAAATCTAGGCTAGGCTGAGGTTATAGGGAAAACAACACATAAAATCTGGAAGGATTCTTCCCAGGATGCCATCTTACGCCCACTACTATCAGACTCTCATTCCCCACATGCATGTTTCGCCTGGGAGTATACACCTTCACAACCACATTCCATCGGTGCTAACCTCCCTCTCTGGGTCTCGGCAATAGGCCAGATCAAGAAGTCTCAGAGCCTAAAGCTAGTGCTGGACACTCTCTAGAAGAAACCTCTTCGAACAACATCCACCTCCCTCACCTAGAGAGAGATCACACACAGGCTCAGTCACAACTCACGTTGGCCATCAAGCCACGCATAGTCTAGCTCTGTGTGGTTTCCATAGCCAACTGGAAATACAAACACGACCTCTCAAACAAGCTCAACAATGGCTCAAGGCCTCATAGTGATGGTTCACAGGAATGCGTGATGAGTAACTCCTGCAGGGGTCGACACAGACTCCATGACTCAGAACAGAGGGTGAGACCGGCTCTTCAGAACAACATAGGCTTTCCCACTAGTTCAACAATGGTGGAATGGTTCAAGGTCTCGACTTTGGAATAGAGCCTCCATGCATAGGTTCGATCAGTCGGACAGAGGATGTGCACAGACTATCAAAGACAATATGGGGTTCTCCACTCTCATAAATGCTCGTGGTATTCTTGCAGAGGTTGGGTTGGTCGTACTGTTCAACACTCCCTACACGCTCAGGTAGTCGGGTGGAATGGAGGAGGAACCCTTCTAATGGCTCACCCTGGTTGTTTTATTCTCATGCTTCAGGGTTGACACTTGTCACCCATGAAACTGCATCCGTTCCACCAACACGCATATCCCTTGCATGTTCTCCCTTTGCCAGAAACTTAGGATAAAACATAAAATGCACATGTCTTTTGGGAAAATATTAAAATAGTATTCCCAGGCTTAAGCCCCCTAGGCTCAACACTTAGCCCCTTTTCCCACCTTCCAGCCCCTAATTCCTTGCCCACCTTATGGATGCTTAGTCCCCCTTCACTCATTCATCGTGGTTGGTCTGCACATGGCAGTGTTTATATTTTATTAATTGTTCTTCTTGATTACATATACAACAACAGGCTCCTGGCCTTCAACACTGAGGCTCCCTAGCCTAACAAACACATAAGCCTCAAGCTTATAAAAACTTGGCTCACCAGCCTATGAATCATAATTACAATTCCTTTCAGAACATGGTTTACAACGGGGCTCAGCCTTGGCGACACTACAACATTTCTCCCAGTTCTTCTCTTATTTACTCAATCGCCTACATGCTCCTTTGTACTAGTTTGTTTTGCTTGAACATGATTTGCACCATATACCATATTTCATTTACGGATTTGGAGATATCCATCCATATATTTTCCTTGGCCTCAACAAGTGTCTTTCCTACCACTGTTTTCTTTTAAAGCTATTTCAATTCTTGTTTGAGTTTGTCTGATGTTTGTTTCTCCATGGAGTAGATAGTTTGGTAAGAATACTTAAGTTCTTGAAGGTCCTCAACCTCCTTTTTAAGTCTGCTAATTTTTGTCTCTTGCAAGTTTATCTCCCCAATGGATTTTGCTAGTTCTATTGTCCTTTCTAGCACTGTCAGTGGAGTTGCTGAGGGAATTTCTGCTGTGGATATTGTGATTACTTCTATGAGTGGAACTGCACTCAATGGAATGATGTCCATAGGCATTGATTGTTCCTTCTCCTTCACTAACCTTTCCAGTTATACTTCCATCTCTTTCAACTGTGCATTCCGCTCCATGATCAACTTGAGCATCTCGTCCTTCTCACCTTCTGTGTCTACTATCTCCTTTGTCTATACATCTTTCGTTGGTGGCAGTTTCAGTTATTTCCTCAGATATTCTATATAAACATTTTTCTTTTTAGGCATCTCCTCGACTGCTTTCACATTCGAGGGGTCATACTCGATCTTGAGAACCAATTCTTGTAATGTTTTAATTCTGTTATGCTTTGCAAATGATGATATCGTTTCTAACATTAGTTGTGTCTGAACATTGCTCAAAGAGACTTATAGTTTAGTAGCTAAAGTAGAAGAACTTGCCAAAGTGGAGAAAACCATTTCTCTAGTTTTCCTATGCATATCCATTTGATTGATCAGGTGCACATTGTTAATTTCTATGACATTATTATATTTCTTTGCATTTCAATAGATAAGAGAAACATAAGAACACGATCACTGAGAAATACACATTCACAAGAGACACAACATTTATCCTGGGAAACCCTCTAGGGGAAGAAAACCCAACAAAAACTTCCTTATCATAAATTGCCAATACAATGTTTAAGAGATAACTCAAACCAATACAAATAGTCCTCTCCAAAAGATGTGCCACTCTTCTCCTTCTCTCCAACTGGTAAGTTGCAGCTTGCCTCTTAAGAATGAGCAAGTGAGTTGTGTGATAAAGTGAGGTGCTAGCCTCTCTATATATACAAGACTGGCACGTGTGAAGGGTCTTCACTGGCAGGGCTGACCTCTCACTCTGGGTGGGTAAACCCACCTTTATTATATTTCTGGGTCTCAATAATAACTGTTGGGGCCAACTTCTTATTCTTCCTATTACAATTTTCTGTTGACCAATTCACAAAAGAGGATTTGGTCCTGATACAATTATTGACATGATTAATCCACAATGGGGATTAATCCTATGAATAAAATAACAATAATAATAAGAATACTCTTTCCAGTTACATTATTTCAACACTCCCCCTTAACAAGAAGGGTATTCTTCAATAGCATCAGGCGAGAGAGGTCTACATCATCAGTGGCATTAGGAGTACAGTATCGTCAATATCATCTTGGAACATTAGCTAGCCTATTTACGAGTCATCAGAACTTTTCTTCATCGGCAACATCATCATTCTCGAAAGAATGCCATCATCATCTACATCAATATGTATCAGTAAAAATGATACCTCATCACAGCACTAGGCTGGAACATCACAATACTACACTGGCTCAATGCCACAGCTGTTAAGCTGGTAGCTCAGTGTCAGTTACATCTTTCTTTACGTCTAACAATGAGGTCAGAAGAAAGGAATCATCTTGATTTACATCTAACAACTAGGTCAGAAAAAAGGAACACATCATCATCTTGCTTTACGTCTAACAATGAGGTCAGAGGCAAGGAATCATCTTGCTTTATGTCTAACAACTAGGTTAGAAGAAAGGAACACATCATCATCTTTCTTTACATCTAACAATAAGGTCAGAAGCAAGGAATCATCTTGCTTTACGTCTAACAACTAGGTCAGAAGAAAGGAATACCCACAACGTCATGCTTTATGTCTAATAGCGAGGTCAGAAGCAATGACTCATCTTGCTTTATGTCTAACAACGAGGTCAAAAGCAAGGAATACACACAACGTCTTTCTTTACATCTAACAACGAGGTCAGAAGCAATGACTCATCTTGCTTTACGTCTAACAATGAGGTTAGAAGCAAGGAATACATATAGTGTCTTTCTTTACGTCTAACAGTGAGGTCAGAAGAAATGACTCATCTTGCTTTACGTCTAACAGCAAGGTCAGAAGCAAGGAATACACACAGTTTCTTGCTTTACATCTAACAGCGAGGTCAGAAGCAATGAATCATCTTGCTTTATGTCTAATAGTGAGGTCAGAAGCAAGGAATAAATATATACTCACCCTTTCAGGGAGGTTGGTTTCAGACTATACAAATCTTATCTCGAAAGTGCTCAAAGTTTACACGAGATAGAGGTTTGGTCAACACATCAACAACCTGTTCATCTGTGCTAATGTACTGGAGCTTCAAGGCTCCTCTCTGTACCATGTCGTGGAAGAAATGATAGCGGATCTCTATGTGCTTCGACATATCGTGGAATGCATGATTCTCTGTCATATTTATGCAGCTCTGGTTGTCACATAGAATCATAGTTTCTCTCATCTCTGATCTGAAAATAGTGGGTTGACTTGTAATGCTATGCAAACACCCTCTACTTCATTAAAATAAAATTTTATAGGACCTTGCTCCTTCTGTTAAAATATGCAAGATAAATTATGTGCCAAGTTTATGCATCTTCTTTAAAATGTTCATGTGTGAGGAAATGTTAAATGGTTAAATATGTACTTTAAATAAATACACAACAACATAACTTGCAGCAAATAAACCATCAAATTCACAACAACAACAAGATGATAAAGGAGTTCACCCCTCTCTGGGATACATCTCCTTGAGCCTCCTTCAATGGACTTGGCTCTTTGGGATTAATTTGTCAAAGATTATTTTACAAGTTGCTTCTCAAATCCAATGGAAATTTTGGCTATACCATTGGGTTCAGAATACATAAAACCCCCATAAATGACTAATAGAACTTTGAAAACGGATCATGGCTCATCCGGGCATGACCTCTTATACATGTGGCCTAAAGCTTCCATGAGCTTCCTTGTGAAAAAACACCTATAAAATTTCTCAAAAGCCTTTGAAACCTGTCCCAATGTGTTCAAAGCATAACAATTAGCCAAAAATGACTATTCAGTCACAGAAAAGAAACTTGGACTCACCAAAACATGACCTCAATCAATGAGGGCTTCAAGCTCCTTGGAGCTTCCTGAAACTTCAATGGTGAAAAAAATACAAAAGAAGTCTTCAAATGGATTTGAAAACAATTCCAATGGATTAAGAACATCCAAAAACCCCTAGCTGAGATTTTTCTGCACCTCATTTGGCCAAAAAATGAAAAAGATAGGCCTCTTGCCATTTTCTTCCTTCAAGCTTGTTGTCTCTGGTTCGCCAAAATGCACCTCTATATGTTCAACCAAGAACACTCTCAAAAACTCATGCTAAAACCTAGAACACACACATAACCAAAAAACTAATCAAACTCTAGGATGGTTAGGGTGCACCCAACCCCTAACCGCTAAGGTCATGGTCATGTGGTCTTCCATATGACTACGCGCTATCGAAAAAGGGGCTTCGTTTAAAGGCCGAATGGTTAAATGACAAGTGGTGGCATATGGTTGGTGGGAAAAACTGTTTGAAATACCAAACCAACTTCCAAACTTTGTGCGCACAAATAGACATGGTCATATGTATATACGAACGGGCTGTGGTGTTGTAACCATTAAAAATATCCAACCCCGCGCGTAATCCGTGTTACCACCAGTCATATTATAACCGCGGGCTCCATTTGAAATACATATTCGTGCATGTTTGTATATACAATGGTCATATGTTTAAAGTGTGCGACCAGAGGCTGGGGCTAAGCCCCAGCCCGGACGCACCCCAAATCAAACTTTAATTCATTTTAAATAAATATAAAACCATATACATAACAAGTGACATCGTGTGGTACGTTGGTCGGGTGACCATTACTAAATCTTTACATGCATGTGGGGAGGTCCGGGGTTCAATCCCCATGGACTCCATTATATTTTAAACAACCAACCAATTACAATGGTGCCACATGGCACCACACCATTTGTCCATTAAATGCCACATGTCGCAACATCACTCATCCACATCTACCAATCTGAAACTACCATGTCAGCATATGCCAACTCAGTGTATGGACATGCCACGTTAGTGTATGACCTCTTCCACGTCAACATCCATACAGGCTGTATGGACTGCACAGTCAACACTCATTTTTTAACCTGTTTGGCGATTCGAACATATCATTATATCTCTCTCATCTGACGTCTGTTTGAACCCAAACGAGTTGCGCTGGGTTCGTGACGATGAGGGCTACGCACCCGTTCATTTTGAGGCAATTCTGAGAACTTTGATTTTTGAGCTATTGGTCTAGATTTTGATCATGCCTTCCCACTAAAAGGATTTTGGAACCACAAAAGCTTATGATTATCTATCTGAGTTTCAATACTCTTCTTCTTTCAATTTATATCAACTGATTCTACTTGAAAAGTCTTTTCTACAATCACCTGGATACCTTGACATGCCTTGCACTGCAACTAGCTATGTCCCTCAACCACTGTTCTCTAGCTATTGTTGACCCACTGCTCTCTTTGTGCTTGTAATACTGGAAACCTTCCCACTGAGAATCAAGTCCCTCTTGCGAACTCTTTGACGTCAACACAATCAGCTCTCCAATGGCTGCAAAAACTTTCCTGCGACATCTTGTCACAAGCCAAGAAAACCATCAATCTTGAAAACAAATTTATACAAGACTGAAAATGATGCCAACAAACTCCTTTTTCTCTTCAAGAAAACTGTCACATCTTGTACTTCATCAAAGCACATGGCGTTTTCCTGCATCTTGGTGTACTCAAAATCAACTTTCAAGCCAACAAACACCATTGACTAAATACAAGTCGAAAAACATGATTGACACACATAGTCGTTAAGACAACATTGACACAAGTCGAGACTCATTTGAAACATATCAATCTTCCCAAACTGACAAGTACACAATCATGTTATAATCATGAATCATTCATGATGAACTATCACCAAGTTCACTTCTTACACATACACAAAAACAAATGCATGTGTATGACTCTTCAACTCTCCTTCCAGTACAAACATAAGTACACAAACTTGAAACATGTGGGTACATAAGAGATGAATATGAAAAAGATATATGGCTGTAACAAGTGAACATCATACTCCACTTTTACATCCTCCTGGCGAAGTTGTGCAACAACAAAAATTCCTTCACATGAATTGCATTCACATGCAAACTTGCATCATACAAGTTATGATAAACTTCTACAACTTGTCATACTCTCAACATAAATGCATACATAAGATGGAAATATGCATCCACAA
>ML846521.1:24927-35582 GCA_009831015.1 Picea engelmannii
TCTTCAACAACAATAGGCTCAACAATGCCTTGTGCATGCTTGCCTAACCCTTTACCTTCATAGCCCATTTTTAACAATAACATGGACCCTATTCCTCTTGTGTGATTTTCAAAAACACCAAAACATTCATCTTGAGAGGAATTAGAAGATAAAATAACATTACATACCTCATGTTCATGCATTTACTTGGTAAGGGTTTCCCCTGCCTCATGGAGTTGAGTCTCCATCTCATGCAACTTTTCAAGAAGCTGGTCTTAATCCTCCTTCATGACCTTCAACTTCTCTTCAAGGGAAATGCTCTCCTTTCTATCTTCTCACATCTCTTTCATCGCATCTCTCATGGTTAGAATCTCCTTCAAGATCTCTTTGTCAAAGAACTTTAATTTTGAAGATGTATGAGAACTATCAATGTTTGAAGCTTCCTCCATCCTTGCAAGATATCAAACTTCAACACAAAACTTGCACAAATACCAATAGCTAAATCTCAATCTATCAATGGCAAACACATGAGCAAAACAAACTATGCTCTGATACCACCTAATTTGAAAATAGTGGGCTGACTTGTAATTCTACGCAAGCACCCTCTACTTCATTAAAATAAAACTTTACAAGACCTTGCTCCATGTGTTAAAATATGCAAGATAAATTATGTGCCAAGTTTATGCATCTTCTTTAAAATGTTCATGTGTGAGGAAATGTTAAATGGTTAAATATGTACTTTAAATAAATACACAGCAACATAACTTGCAGCAAATAAACCATCAAAATCACAACAATAACAAGATGATAAAGGAGTTCACCCCTCTCTGGGCTACATCTCCTTGAGCCTCCTTCAATGGACTTGGCTCTCTGGGATTAATTTGTCAAAGATTCTTTTACAAGATGCTTCTCAACTCCAATGGAAATTCTAGTTGTACCATTGGGTTCAGAATACATAAAAACCCCAAAAATGACTAATAGACCTCTGAAAATGGATCATGGCTCATCCGGGCATGACCTCTTCTACATGTGGCCTAAAGCTTCCTTGAGCTTCCTTGTGGCAAAAAAACCTGTAAAAGTCCTCAAAATCCTCTGAAACCTATCGCAATGTGTTCAGAGAATAATGATTAGCCAAAAATGGCTATTCAGTCACAGAAAACAAACTTGGACTCACCAAAACATGACCTCAATCAATGAGGGCTTCAAGCTCCTTGGAGCTTCCTGAAACTTCAATGGTGAAAAAAATTCATAATAATTCTTAAAATGGCTTTGAAAACAATGCCAATGGATTTAGAACATCCAAAAACCCCTAGCTGAGCTTTTTCGGCACCTCATTTGGCCAAAAAATGAAGAAGATAGGCCTCCTGCCATTTTCTTCCTTCAAGCTTGTTGTCTCTGGTTCGCCAAAATGCACCTCTATACGTTCAACCAAGAACACGCTCAAAAACTCATGCTAAAACCTAGCACATGCATGTAACCACAAAACTGATCAAATTGTAGGATGGTTAAGGCACGCCCAACCCCTAACCGCCAAGGTCATGGTCATGTGGTCTTCCATATGATTGCGCGCTATCGAAAAAGGGGCTCCGTTCAAAGGCTGAATGGTTAAATGAAAAGTGGTGGCATATTGTTGGTGGGAAAAACCGTTTGAAATACCAAACCAACTCCCAAACTTCATACGCACAAATAGACATGGTCATATGTATATACGACCGGGTTGTGGTGTTGTAACCATTAAAAATATCCAACCTCGCACGCAATCCGTCTAACCACTAGTCATATTATAACTGTAGGCTCCATTTGAAATACATATTCATGCACGTTCGTATATACAATGGTCATATGTTTAAAGTGTGCAACCGGGGGCTGGGGCTAAGCCCCAGCCCAGATGGACCCCAAATCAAACATTAATTCATTTTAAATAAATATAAAACCATATACATAACAAGTGACACCGTGTGGTATGTTGGTTGGGCGGCCATTGCTAAATCTTTACATGCACGTGGGGAGGTCTAGGGTTCAATCCCCATGGACTCCATTATATTTTAAACAACCAACCAATTACAATGGTGCCACATGGCAGCTCATGACTGGGCCATGTGGCACTACACCATTTGTCCATTAAATGCCATGTGTCGCAACATCACTTGTCCACATCTACCAATCCAAAAATACCACATCATCATATGCCAATTCAGCATACGGACATGCCACATCAGCATACGACCTCTGCCACAATAACATCTGTACGGACTGTATGGACTGCACAGTCAACACTCATTGTTTAACCTGTTTGGTGATTCAAACAGATCGTGATATCTCTCTCATCCGACATCCGTTTGAACCCAAATGAGTTGTGTTGGGTTCATGATGAAGAGGGCTACGGACCCGTTCGTTTTGAGGAAATTCTGAGAAATTTGATTTTTGAGCTAAAATTTGACCCTTGGTCCAGATTTTGATCAATCTCCAAGTCAAATAGGTCAGTTAGCAACTTTCGAAGCCATATATCTTTGCAACTAGCAGAACATGTGGAAATTTACTCTGCTTCCACTATGTTGAGAGCAATATTGGATTGCTTCCTACTCTACCATGAGATCATGGTTGATCCCAAATTGAAACAACATCTGGAAGTGCTTTTTCTATCAGCAACGCTTCCTGCCCAATCTGCATCAATATATCCACTCAATGTGAAGTCATGATCTCCATTATAGTTGAGACCATAATCCATTGTACCTTTAAGGTACCTCATCACATGTTTTGCAGCCACTAGGTGAACATGTCTGGGCTCTACTAGAAACTGACTCAAGGTGTTCACTACAAAATAGATGTCTGGTCTGGTGTTCATCAGGTACATCAGCGATCCAATAATTTGTTTGTACAGTGTGGCATCTATCAAGTCTGACGAAGTATCGACCAACAACTTCAACTTCATTTCCATGGGTGTATTCATGGACTTACATTCTAGCATGTCGAATCTCTTTAAGATTTCGACTGTGTACTTCCCTTGGTTAAGGAAGATTCTTTCTGGACTCTACCATACCTCAAGACCTAAGAAGTAATGCATTAGGACAAGTTATTTCATTTCAAATTCTATGGCAACTCTCTTTTTACATTCAACGATTATATTTTCTTCTCCATTTAAGAATAATTCATCCACATACAATAGTAGGATTACTGGTTCATTATCCATAATTTTGAAGTAGAGATTTGAGTCTGCTTTACTCTTGGTAAATCCTAAGCTTGTCAAGAAACTGTCTATATGGCCATACCAAGCTCTAGGGGCTTGCTTCAATCCATATAAGGGTTTCTTCAATTTTCATACATGAGATTTCCTGTATTCAACCTCAAATCATTTGGGTTTCTCTATATACACTTCCTCTTCGATAACACCATTCCGGAAAGTTGTCTTCACGTCCATCTAGTGTAGCTTCCATTTCATCTTAGATGCAATAGCTATGATGGTTCTGATCGAAGTGTATCTAGCCATAGGAGATAATGTCTCTTCATAGTCAATGCCTTCCTTCTGGGAAAAGCCACGAGAGACAAATCTTTCTTTATATTTCTCAAAACTTCCATCAACAACATGTTTTATTTTGAAGAGCCATCTGTAGGATACCCCATCTTTATTCTTCGATCTGGGAACTATTTTCCATACTTCGTTCTTCATTATGGATTGGTATTCCTTTGTCATGGCATCTTGTCATTCCTTCTTTTGAATGGCTTCTTCAAAGCAAGTAGGTTTTTCATCTAGTAGATTACACATCAAATCCATGTCACTGGAGAATGGATTTGGTATTTTAACCTGTCTCGAGGTTCCTTCTAGAACACCATACTTCTCTCCATCTTGAATAAGATCTCTTTCCCAAGAAGGATTTCTTTTATGGGAGAAGGTCATTTGAGGAGGTTATTGAACTTCTATTATATCATGGTCTTCAGGAGTCTCCTCATCAGGGGAAGTTATGACTTCCCTTACTGGTTTTGCAGCTCCGGGAACTTCCCTCACAGATTCTACAATCTTGGGAATTTACAGGTTCCTCTTCATATACTTCTTCAAGCTGGCATCTTCTTGATTTCTTAAGTGTTTCTTCTTAATCAAAGGTCACGTCCTTGCTGATCTCAATGCGGTGGTGACCAGGTATGTAGATTCTAAAGGCCTTGGAGACCTCACAGTATCCCACAAATATTCCCTTCTTTTCGGAGGGTTCCATCTTGTTTCTTTTCTCTTTCAGTATATGAATAAACACTGGACAACCAAATATTTTGAGATGGCTTACCTCTGAATTCTTTCCGATGAACATCTCTTCTGGTGTCTTGAGCCCAAGTGAACTATGGGATAATCGGTTCCGCACATAAACAATTGCCATTGCTGCTTCTGCCCATAAGCACGTAGGAAGATCTTGATATTCATAGCTTCTAGCATGGTTCTGTTCTTCTGTTCAGCTACACCGTTTTGTTGGGGATCTTGATCCCAACATCTTTGTAGAAGTTCACAAACTCTTTTTGAGGTATATTCTCCTCCATTATCTGACCTAAGTATCTTAATCTTCCTTACAGAAAGGTTTTCTATCAAAGATTTGAATTCCTTGATCTTGTTGAACAATTCAAATATATCTAGGTCTTTTACAAGAATAATAATTAATGAATGATACATAGTATACATACCCATTAATGGAGGATGATGGCATTGGTCCACATACATCTGAATGAATGAGTTCTAGGAATCCTTCTGTCTTGATGTCCCTCTTCGGAGATGGGTTCTTGATGTTCTTCCCTTGTGCACATCCATTGCATACACTTTCATGGTCACCTTTGAGTTCTGGTAAACTTGTGACCGCTTTGCATATGTATGGTAGCGCCTTGTAGTTGATGCGAGCTAATATTCTAGAGTTCACATGGATTATTCAATAGCGTGGGTCATGGAAGCTTCTGAGTGACCCACCTTCTTCTTTTCCACTGATGATTACTTCATTTATGATCTCTCCTTTAGCACGTTGACTTCTACAACCTTCGTTATAGATTCCTCATGTGACCTGGAGCAAGGTCAATAGAACAACAAGCAAGAATAATACCCTTCTGATAATATAAAGCAATAGCACGAACAATCATCATAGTAGCTCCTTTAGAGCTATCACTTATAATTTATCTGAAGCAAATATTAAAGGTAAGGAATACAATATGAAATGAGTTCAACAGTCTCATAGTGTTGTGACCAAGCATTCTTCCATGGAAATCTGAAACTAACACATGAGGTTTCTCCTAGAGGAGGTGTTAGTCATATCAGGAAAAGTATTTACATCTATATTCTCACATGCTATCAAGTATAATACTTTACGATGATTTATATCTCAACTAAAGTCATCATCTTGTCATGTGTACCTTTGAATATTGATTAATCAAACCTAGAGCCTTGTCCTCAAGAGTGAGTGCTTGCTTTTCTTCCAGGTCTCCTTCACTCAAGTGACGAGTTCTTTCTTCAATCTGTCTATTGTACTAAGACAATACGCTATATTGAAAGAAGGTTAGGTTAGAGGATAAGCTCTATGATCAACATTCAATTCTTCTAATAATTTGATCATAGCTTCAACATGCAACACTGATTAAGATAATGTCATGAAAAATAGATGTATATCAGAATAATCAAACCTGGTTTGCATCATTACTCTGAATGTGTTGGACCTTGAGACCCTTCTGGATCTATGGCAAGAGATCCCTTCTCCTGCAAATACTCTTTAGGTTTTAACCATTAAACATATGTAAATACATAGCTCTCATATAATTTAAGGGTAGTGGCTCCATCTGGTAGCAGCAGTAATCATTGCCAATTCTTCAGAAAATTTCAAGGGTGATTGCAACTGGTTCTATGGCTACAACTGCAACTAGTACTACAATTGTAGTTGGTTATGAGACTACAACTGCAACTGCAACTTAGGGATTTATGAGGAAACCCTAATTTTTCAAACTTCAAATTTTGAAATTCTGATCCAAGGGATAGATGCGGTGAGCTGCGGCGAGTTAGAAGGTGCAGTCAAATTTCTGAAAATCCAACTTTTACTCCTCCAAATCTAATTTGTGGATTTCTGGATGGGTGTTTTTGGTTTTCTGGTACTTCTGGTACTCTGGTACTTCTGGTACTCTAGTTTTCTGGTACTTTGTGAAACTAGGGTTTCAATTTTCGGGAGATCTAGCCACTGAAAAGGTGCGCTCTAAGTGCCAAAATGATCCTTGGGGGAGGGCACAACTTTCTAGGTGGTTTTAGGGCTGAAAAGATTCACTTTTGAAAAACCCTAATTTGCAGGTACTGCAACAATGACGTTTTTCTCTTGTGAAATATCTTTCCTTCAGTTTGGCTCTAATACCATGTTAATGTTTATGCCGTTATTATATTTATTTTCATTTCAATAGATAAGAGCAACATAAGAACAAGATCACTGAGAAATACACATTCAAAAGAGACACAACATTTATCCTGGGAAACCCTCTAGGGGAAGAAAACCCAACAAAAACTTCCTTATCATACATTGCCAATACAATGTTCAAGAGATAACTCAAACCAATACAAATAGTCCTCTCCAAAAGATGCACCACTCTTCTCCTTCTCTCCAATTGGTAAGTTGCAACTTGCCTCTTAAGAATGAGCAAGTGATTTGTGTGATAAAGTGAGGCACTAGACTCTCTATATATACAATACTAGCACGTGTGAAGGGTCTTCACTGGCAGGGATGACCTCTCACTCTAGGTGGGTAAACCCACCTTCATTATATTTCTGGGTCTCAATAATAACTTCTGGGGATGACTTCTTGTTCTTCCTATTACAATTGTCTGTTGACCAATCCGCAAAACGGGATTTGGTCCTAATGCAATTACCGACATGATTAATTCACAATGGGGATTAATCCTATGAATAAAATAACAATAATAAGAAGAATAATATTTAGAGTTACAATATTTCAACACACATCTCTGGTGTGTAACTCAAATGTTTCCCTTTTGTAATCAATAATTGCCTTTGGGTCGGGAACCTGTGCCTACAGAAAATCCATGTGCATTCTACCCTTTTCTGTATCAAACATAGACAATAGTATGTACTGTGTCGTGGATGTCTGTTTCCAAAACTGAGCATAAGTACTGCTAGTTAGCATCTGATTTCTCTTCTTGATCAAGTCATATTTCTCAAAAATACTCAGCTTTGGTCCTCCTTTACTCGGTTGGTTGACTAGTGAAGTATCCATCGGCTTCTTAGACGAAACTATAGAAATGATCTGCTTGTTTCTTGTGACAAGGGGTGACTAATCACCTTTCATAGTCATAGTGGATTGGGCTCCCCTTTCACCAGTCGTGTCAATTACATGACTAGATTTTGGCCTTTTGGTATGCAATTGGAAAACTTCAGCCGAGACTTTGGTGACAGAAGGTGAAGAATCCTTCCTGGGTCTTTTCTCCTTTGGAGCTTGTGGTGTGGTTGTTTGCGAGATAGTAACTGAAGGATCCTTCTGTTCTATTTCTTCCAGAGTGTTCGGCTCCCACTCCATTTGATTCATGAACCTTTCTATCTTGGGCTTGGGTATATGAACATATGGAACATTTTTATTCTTAACCCTCATCTATGAAATTATCCTGTAGGGATCGTAGTTCCACAAGAAACTAACTCCAAACATCAGTTCTTTCAAAAATGTGTCTGCCTCTTCCCCGACACGTCAGATATTGTAGATAAAATACCCTCTTTTCCCTTTAATTCTGAGTTGTTGTTTCTTCTTCAGAGACACAAAGTGTATGTCGTCTGAATTTATCATTTGTCTTATTTACTCCAGTGAAAATATCCTCACGGGTAAATACTTGGGCAGTTTGTATGGAGCTAAATCACATCCATATACTCTTATCTCGGTGTGATTTTGGTAAAGATACCAACCTCCAGTTTTCACAAGGTCTGAGAGGTGTAAGATCCTCTGAATCTCCTCATTTATCTGTGATTCTAGTCTGGCACTGAGCATGTTGACCACTGGGTGGTAGAACTACTCGATGAACTATTTGAAACTGAACTCTATGGAATTCCATCTGAGCAGTGAAGTCCAAGATGTTACCGCCTGCGGCTTACTGTTCTTGTCCATTTTATGCATTGAGAAAAATAAGTTGTCCACTTGAAATAAAATGAACATGTTAGCCAGTATGGAGGAATACCAGAACATGCCCTCTGTGGTGAATTTTGAAATTTTCTCATGAATACTCTCCACCAGGAAAGTACTATAATCGAACTGAGTGGTGGGCCTTTCCTCTATAGAGAAAATGGACAGAAAACCCAATATGGTTTCATCCACCCATTCATCTGAAAAATATCCAAGCAGAGAATAGAGCAATGAAATGACTTGGTTTCCCTTCTCTGAGAATAGGGAGGAAGGATATGGTGGATTCGAATTAGGGATCTCAACATCCTGTGGAAGAAAAAGCTCAAAAATTTAGGCTCTCTGAGGGAAAGACATTTTCTGGTATAGCTTTGTTATCATTTCAAGATTAAAAGGGGATACAGATTCAATTTTGGGAATCTGCATCATCTGATCAATGGCCTCTGGCGTGATGAAGAACTGAGCTTCTCCCGATGAAGAGAATATGGTTCTCTGGTCGGGGAGGTAATGAGCCAGAAATTTGAGGGAAAATTCAGGAAAATGATGGACCTGGGGGAAAAGATATAAAGGAAGATTGGACTCCGTGAGCCCAATTTCATCGCTCTGATCTATGAAAGTGTCTTTGAGCCATGACTGCAAATCCGCTAAGTAAAATTTGCACCTTGTATATGATATTAGATGATGTTTGTCGACCAAGGGGATCTTATCAAGGTCGATAGGAGGTGGGAGGAAAGGATTTTCCTCAGCTTCTGCTTTCTTGGATTTTGTCGCCATCGCTACGAACAATACCTATAATTTAAACACAAACATTAGTGGGAAAGGTTGTGGTTTTGGGCTGTTGGCTGAAAATGGAGAGAAGAAAAGGAAAGATTTTTGGTGTGAGGATAATATTAGCAATGGGAGAATGAGGAGAAATCTTAGTTTTGAGCAAACGAACACCCATTGGGTGCAGGAGGATAGATCAACAGGCTAATGGGTAAATTAGCCTGTAATAAATGGCCAACGGGTCCTTTGGAGCGTGAGATGGTAGGTAAAAAAATGAGTGATGAGTATGACCGGGTGACGTGGAGGGTGTTGATTTAGGAACAACAATGGTGAATGGACCTGTGATGAGTGAGCAGGTGGAAAGGATTGACAGAGTTATGAGATAGGACTATTAGGAGAAGATGGTGGAAAATGATGTCACAGGATGATGAGGGTATGTTAGAAAAGTGGTAAATGGTAAGTGGTAAGATGGTTTGTGGTAAGTGGTGGGAGTCTAGTAAAATAGATTCATGTCACATTAGCAGAGGGATCCTGCCAGAAAACCATTTCATTCCGGACCCCCCCCCCCACCGTTAAAAGAAGACTGGTCAGGGGGGTCCGAAAAATGTTGTTAGCCGTCCATTGGTGTGCCTACCACTAGACCATAGATATGAGTGCAATGTTTAACCAAATTTCCGAAAGCCCCCCCCCACCGTTAAAGGTAGAAAGTTCAACGGGGTCCATAATTTAATCTTGGCCATGGATCTGGGCACCAATGCCTCAGTCGTTCAGATGTGTGCATTTGTTACCCATAATTTTGGACCCCCACCCCACTGTTAAAGGTAGAACGGTCGGGGGGGTCTGGAAAAACCTGTTGACCATAGATCTGAGCGTGAATGCCTCAGTCGTTCATATGTGTTCTTTCTTTAATATTCTAGCGCAAAAATCATATTTGATCTGAAAACTTAGGACAAGTGCTTTATGTGGGTCTGCCCAACTTTCCCTTCTTTTTGTCACCATGGGGGTTAGGCATCCAACTTTTAAACATCAAAGATATGGTTCAACATTGATCATCATACATGTTTTATTTAAATATAACAAACTACCTATGTTCTAACCTACTTACCTATGAAATTTAGCCCAGATTAAACTTTTGGACAAATAAATTACTCTACCCTAGGGTTATTTGACCATGATTAGGCAGTTTGGTCAAATTTATTCACTAGCTAACCTAAACTGTTTGGCTAAGATTAAACAGTTTAGCCAAGATTATTCACTAATCCTATCAACATCAATTTAAAGGACTTGGCCATGCTTAAACTATATGGACCAAGTCATTGTTATTTGCACGGGGATTTACTCAATTTCTTTTATGCCCTCTTTTATTCTTTTTTCATTTTCTTTCTTTTTCTCAAATTATATATAGAATAAAAAATTATTTGGCAACCAAACACAGTAAAGGGATAACATCTCAGTCACGAGTTGATCCTATAAATTATAGGGTTATAACACCAACGATGAAGAGATGTGTCCCTTAGGTAATAAATAAATTTATACTTTATATTATTCTTTATGATTTATACTTTATTATATATATATATATATATAGAGAGAGAGAGAGAGAGAGAGAGAGAGAGAGAGAGAGAGAGATATCCTAAATATCTTATTACATTAATAATATTATAATTAATAATATTGCTTAATAATTAATAATCTCATTATTAATTATCAATCTAGTAGAATGTCTTTCCGATGTTGCCCAAACATCAACACTAATGTCGATAAACTTTCAACACCCAAGATAATGTCACAACC
>ML846523.1:496-35580 GCA_009831015.1 Picea engelmannii
AAAGGTACTTCTAACATCCTTCCTTCTCATGCATTAGGCTTAGATAGATTTGAGAGAAATTCAGTGTCCACGTTAAGCACTTTTCTGTCTAGGGTTAAGGTCAAGCCCTAGAGGTCGATCTACTTGTCCGCAGGCAGATTTTCCTACAACACCTTGTTTTTAGATTCAGTCACTTAGTTTTAATTTACTGGGGTCCGTTTATGGTCTGTATTTCGAAGGGCCATGTCGCCTTTAGTTGCGTTGCCCTATCTTTTTTTTTCACATGGTGACTGGCTGAGTTTTCCTAGGCGAATAAGGGTTAAGAACCCTTGCTTTTTACGATGAATTATTGCGTTCATTCAATGCAATCTCCTGCATTTTGTTTCTGGCGGATAGTCTCTGTGTAAATATTTTACCCCTGCGTATTATTCTTTTCTCAGCGCCTTTATTTCCATTGTTTAAAATCGACGAGACAGGGTGGATTTCGAACTGGGCGCTTGCGCTGTCCTGGTATTGTTTGGGTCGATCTGGGGGGCTATCCTTAGGATTCTCTTCGTGGTTAGATTGCAATGATTCGCTTTGAAATGACAGCATGTCCTTGTTTCCTTGTTAGGAAGCTCATGCAATTCGACGCCAATGCGTTCCCTTGATTTTAATTTCTTATGGCTTATTCCTTCTCTGCGATTTTTGTCTCCTGACTAGTCTGTTAGGAATGGTAGGGATGGGATTATATTCTGGATGGATATAATTTCCACCATGCCCTTACTAATGCGTAATCATTTAAAAGAATCGCCCTTTTTAAAAAAATAAGGTATTATCATGCTTCCGCCTTATTGTGTCCTCATTGGTTTAATCAGGTTACTTAGCCGCTGCCTTATTCATCCGGCAACCCAGTTGAAGTCGTTATCCCCACAGCGCCATTGCTGTAATGCATAATCAATTATAAAAAAACAAAAACAGTATTACCATATACCCAACCACCTTTGTTGTAATGCATAATCAAAATATAATAATAAGGATGTCATTACCATATACCCAATGACTGGTTGTAATGCTTATTTAAAATAAAAATAAAAACAGTATTACCATATACCCAGACGCCTTTGCTGTAAGGCATAATCAATTACAATAATAAATACGTCATTACCATATACCCAATGACTAGTTGTAATGCTTATTTAAAATAAAAATAAAAAAAACAGCATTACCATATACCCAAACGCCATTGTTGTAATGCATAATCAAATACAATAATAAAGACGTCATTACCATATACCCAATGACTGGTTGTAATGCTTATTTAAAATAAAAATAAAAATAAAAACAGCATTACCATATACCCAAACGCCATTGATGTAATGCATAATCAAATATAATAATAAAGACGTCATTACCATACCCAAATGACTGGTTGTAATGATTGTTCAAAATAAAAATAAAAACAGCATTACCATTTACCCAAAAGACCTTGCTTGAATGCATAACCAAATATAAAAATAAAAGCATCATTGCCATATACCCAATGACTTTTCTTTAATGCTTATTCAAAACAAAAATAAAACATCATTACCTTATACCTAAATGACTTTAACGTCTATTGGAATGATTACGTAGAACGAGAGTTTAGGAGTTTTAAATTAGATGCAATAAAGTTAGTAGTATCATTGGAAGGTGAGTTAGACTGACTATTTGAGCAAGAAAATGTGAACGTTAGAATGTTGAGTTTTTAGGTTTATTAATTAGAATCCAAAAAGGGCTTTTAATTAATAAGAGATCATTATTGTAAACGGTTAGGAAAGAGTTGGTAATTATTAAATGAATTGGTAATGAGAATATGGTTATAGAAGTTGGGTGGTGTCAATTAATAAGGTAATAGTGCTTAGGGTAGTTCAGTCATTGAAGGAAGAGGTTGAATAGTTGAAATTTTTAATTGCTTGATAATGAGATTATTATTAATAATGTTGGGGTTGCTGATCAGTAACGTAATGGTTTCGGGTAGTTAGTTCGACGGGAAGGAAGAAGTGGACTTATTGTAATCTTATTGATTTTTATAATGAGTTTTTGGTTATTAATATTTGCTTAACTACAATGGTAATACTTGGTAAAGATGCAATGGTAATATGTGTTCTTAATCGCCATGGTAATATTGGTTTAATTGAAATGCTTGCGATGAGGTTTAATTCGCAAGGTTATTATTCGTTTAAATTGAAGTGTTAGCAATAATAATTGTTTTAAGTTGTAATGTTAATGATGATGGATGAATCTTGTTTGGTTGATGATATTATTGTTTAGGAAGCAATATAATAATGTTGTGTAAGCGGCCATGATGAATCTTGCTTAATTTAATGTTATTATTGTTTAGGATGCAATAAATGATGTTGCGTAAGCTGCCATGATGAACTTGTTTTATTAATGTTATTATGGTTTAGAATGTGATATAATGATGTTGCGTAAACTGCCATGAAGAACCTTGTTTAATTTAGGCCATTGATGTTTAAAATGCAATGTAATAATGGCGCTCAAGCTACCATGTTAACCTTGTTAATCTAGTGTTGATATTGTTGAAATTACAATGCGATGATCATGCTCAAACTGCTATGCAAACTTGTTTATTTACTGTTATTATTGTTAAATTGAATGCTAAGGATGAAGCTTAAACTGCGATATTAATATGGCTTAACTGCAATGGCAATACTGTTTAAATTGCAATAATAATATTCATTTTTATTTGCAATGTTATTAATGACGGTAGAATCGCAATGTCAATCCTGGATTAATTGAAGTGTTCGTGATGATGTTTAAATTTGCAATGTTAATATTCGTCTATTTTGCAATGTTAATGGTAAGGTCTAAATTGCAATGCAATGTGGGTTAGGTTATTCCAATGTATGGTATTAAATTGGAAGGAAAAGCAAGATAATAGGGAGAATGTAGATGTTCGAGGGTTTACCAATATGGTACGATATCATTGCTCGCTTATGGCGATTACCAGAAAAATGCAATGTGTTTGTGCTTATTGTTTGTCCCTAAACTCGTGCCTAATGACTTATAACTAATAATGGGGGTTGAGATTATTGGCTTTTACCTTATGATAAAGTCTTCGTCGGTTAATGATAATTAATGGAGCAATTGGTCTTGATTGATGTCCTCGGGTCCCAATAGTGGTTGGTCGATTTGAGTCCTCCTGACTTGCGTCTCCCGTAGAGGTCATGACTGTCCCTGATTTTGTAGCACTTAGTGGTATTGTTTTGCGTAGTGGCGGGATATAGTCTCCTCTTGTAGCTTAGTATTTATGTCTGTGTGTAAATCCGGTGAAGGAATCTCGTGTCGTATCAAGAGTCCCGGGCTATTTAAAGGCACAGTTCCACTCTTGCGACCCACTCTGAGCCGTATCAGTAGTCTCGGGCTGTTTAAAGGCACAGTTTCCACTACTGCGACTCTACTGTTGGATTCTTTCATTCTGTGACAGTACTGTACCCAACCCCTGGTGTCTTTTTCTGCTTACAACTGCTAGTTGCACGCCTTATGCCCAGGGGCATTTATTTCTTGTTTTCACTGTGATATGTCGGGTCGTCTTGATTGTGTTCGTCTTACTTGCGTCTTGTTGATTCGAGTGGTGACGTAGAGTCGAGGGGGTTGTTTTCTTCTACATGCGTGCACACACTTTAAACAAACAAAAAAATAAATTGCACCTGTTTTCGGAGTTGTTGTCGTAACCAGGAGGGGTGTTACACCCATCATAAAAAGAGGAGAATTCATATGAATTGCTCACTCAATGGAAGCAAGAGCTGAAGATTCTTGAGGATTGATTGAACAATATAGAACCAAAAAAGGAATACTAGGATGAATTCATGGAAAGGAAAACAGGATGCCAACATAAGGAGTTGTTGGAGGAAGCTAGAGATATGTCGGTAGAGGGGCTGACAGAAGTCAATCTGTCAGAAGAGGAAGTTGAGCAGTAGCTCAATGGTGAGACTGTAGAACTGAAATATGGAGAAGAGTGGCCAATTAGTGTCATAGGAGATGAAGATAACATAAAGGGTCAGATTGATCAGATTGGTGAGGAGAAAGAGCACACCTTTCAATGTTCTCAGGAGATGGAGGAGGAAGAAAATTCAATGGAATTTCTCAAAAATTTCAGCTAGGGAGATGAAAATGAGGCAACTGTAGAATTGGGATCTACAGCAGAAGGAGATGAGCATTCTAAGGAATGGCTCAAAATTTTCAACCATGAAGCTAAGAAAGAGATAACTGCAGAACTAAAACCTGCAGTAGAAGAGGAGAGAGAAGCAGATATCATGGATTTTTTTGATCTGTGTGAAGAACTAGAGGCCCTAGAGAGAAGGGTAAATATGCAAAGTCATCTAATCCAACAAGTCAGGTTGTAATTTGATGAAAAGGAGATGCAGTAAAATGGGATGAAGGAGAAGAGACATCCATCGGAGCAGTTGTACTGGGTGATAGATGAGATAAGGAATTTGATAGTGAGCTCAGCAGCAGAAGCATTCAGCAAAGGGAAGTTGAACATAGGAGAGAATGCCATAGCAACAGAGGAAAAGAAGCAACAAGGAAAGGGAGTATATGGATAGCTCCAAGAAAAATTATGGGACCCTGGAAGGTCTCAACAGTAGAGCAAAGGAGCTCATGAGAAGGAGCTCATGATTTTCCCAGTGGTGGAGTATGATGCAGGAGCATTGCTCCACCTCAACAACCTTTCCATCATTCCAGCACATTAGTGCGCATTCAAGGAGGGAGAGACACCAACCCTCCCATTTTTAAATTTTAAATATGATCCTATACAGATTAAGGTTGTAAGGTTGAGTGAAAACCAAGCCATTCCTTTGAGTAGACATAAGATAAGGTCACCTTTAATGGATGACAGGTTGATGGATCTAGATTGTTGAATACCTTGGAGGATAAACTATGCAGAGGAATCACAGAGAGACAAAGTCACTAAGAACTCTGTAGAGATCTTACATTTGATCATTGAGCGGGTGTACGCTTCACAAAAGAACTCTCGTTCGCGTTCATATAGAGACAAGAGGAGTATCAAAGAGAAGACACTCACAGAGTTGTTGAACACTCTATAGAAAATTCTCAACAAGGTGTGATTTGAGCGAGAGGTTGCTAAGAGGGCACAAGAACCCTTTGAAGGGAGAAGAAGGTTCGAGACCCTTAAGAGACTGAGTAAATCCAAAAGCTCAGAAAATATAGCGTTAGAAGAAACGCAGATGAGACCCAAGCAGTCGGGATCGCAGGAGGAGCAAAGGCCAAAGCCTTTGAACACTTACAAACTCTTCCAAGTCAGAATAAATTGAAAGCTCGAGAGGAGGAGTGACAACAGCCATCATATCAGTTGTGGGAAGAAATTTGGACCGTTAGATTAGTGTCCAAGGAGGCGAAGGAGAGCACTGAGGAGGAAACAAATCTCAGTCATCAGATCTGAGTGTAAAGGATCGACAGTCATCTAATCCAAGTAAATTGCACGGATGCTAATCACTTTAAGTGCACAGGAAAGAAGACTTGCCAAAGCCCCAAAGTCCCGAAGAGGTTAGGGACCATCCATCGTCCAGAGGGAAAGGTGGCGTAAGATCCACAACTCCAGAGTGAGATCACTTCAGAAATTTTGTGGACAAGGAGAAAGTGAAATCGCCAAAGAGTCGAAGGTCAAAGTAGATCTAGGTCATTGGATGTTAGGAGATACGTGTCGAAAAATATCAGACTTCAGGGAAAATCACTTCGAGAGGTTTTTATCATGGAGTGTGACAAACTCCCGAAGTCCCAAAGGTCAAAGCAGATCGCAACCATTCATTGCAGAGAGCACATGGAGAGAGATATGGAAGTTCAGAGGCTTAACGCTCTGAAAGGAAGTTGACGTGGGTGGAAAATATCTGGACCATCAGATCCAGAAGGACGTGTGGCAGGAATCTGTCATCTTCGGGTGAAACCACTCCGGGAGGAACAAGTGCGCAGGAGGTTGAAACTCCCGAAGCCCGAAGAGTCAAAGGGGATAGTGGTCATTGGATCCAGAAGGACACACATCAACAGATCGTGTACTTCGGGTGGAAGTACTTTGGGAAGAAGAAAGCACAGGATTTTGAAACTCTCGAAGCTCGAAGAGCCAAAGTTAATCGTAGCCCACGATCTGTGGGAGACACGCGTCGATAGATCGCGAACTCCGGGTGAAATTACTATGGGAGATGCAAAGGCAAGGGTTTTGAAACTCCCAAATCCGGAATAGCCGAAGTGACTTATGGTCGTCAATCTGTGGGACATATGTGTCAACAGATCATGAACTCCAGGTGAAATCATTCTAATAAAAAACGGGCGTGGAAAGGTCGAGACGTTCGAAGGCCGAAGTCTCGAAGTGGACTAAAGCTGTTGATTTGAGGTGGATGCATGGCGCCTGATCTAAAACTTCGGGTACGAAAAACTCTAGGGGGGCAAAGCGGAGGTTGAAAGTGCCAAACTCCCGAAGCACGGAGTCCCGAAGTGTATCTCGATCATTGATCATGAAGGAGGATGATAATCGTTGATCTGGACCTGGATGAAGTTTCTAAAGTTGTGAAGCGCCAAGATTTTAAGCCCTGGGTCACACCAAGGTCATAGGTGAGGAAGGGGCTAGCACTTGTTAGTGTGAGATTTGGAGCAAGGTGCTAAGAGAGCAGGACCCGTAGATGACCATCGATATGAGAACGGGAAAATTGACAGTGAGGATTCATTGGGGGGACGAGAGGAAAAGTTAGCGAATGTGCTAGTTCGCAGCTTGTTATTTACTAGCGTCGTTGATATCGTCGGGATAGTGGATCAACAACCATGATTCAATCAATATTGGGTTAGCACTTTTCTGATTGCGGGGGAAGAAATCTCTAATAAAGAGTGAGCACATTGGCAGCCTGCAATTTCTGTGAACCATAAATTGATGGGAAAATTAGCAACGATCAGATCGTGACCATGAAAACCCTGAGGGTGATATCAGGGAATGCGTTTGATTGATTTTTAGACCAGCAAGGTCCCAAGGAGATGATCCAGTTTGAGAATATTTAACGACCCTTGACCAGGAGGTCGAGCAGCCCCGAGGGAGAGTAGGGGGGTCTGCGTCAAGTGGTATCAAAGCCAAACTTCATCTATAGACAACGTAATGATGCTCTATAAAGGTTGTTGCAAGGTGTGCAGAAAATGGTAGACAACCAGAAGGGATGAAGACATATAAAGAGGAAATGGATACTAAAGGCAATAGACATGGTTAGAGAGAAGGCCACCGGTAGAAAATAAATCAAGAGATGGATCTGGAGATCATTGAGATAAGAGAAAGAATGGAGAAGATGAAATTGAAGGTGAAGAATGAGGAAAAGGTACACTGGAGGTACGAATGGCCTCTAAACAGGAAGGCAAAATGGTTTGTTCAAAAGTTGTTGGCCAAAAATCAGCAACAGGTAGTAAGGAGTTGGATAAGGCATGGTGAAACCCTCAATGACACAAAATAGGATATGGTTTACATATGTGAACGAGAAGTTAGGAGAAACCTTAATGACGGGGAAGGGAGATCATTTAAAGGTCTCATAAACTGCCAGGAGAGCAGAGATGAATTTTCAAATTGCCAGGTGGGAAATGAGATGAGATCAATTGAGGATATCATAGACTGTCGGGAGGGCAGTGATGAAAATTTTAATTGCCAAGTGGGTGATGAGATGATATCAGTTGATCTCGTAAACTCCTAGAAGGGCAGAAGAGAGATCCCAAATTTCCAAGTGGGAAAGGGAGGAGAAATGAACTCAGATAGGAGTTCATATCAGCAAGGAGAGATGATGGATCAGGGTTAGAAATGCATTATGATCATTGGGGGAATTGAGGTATTCCTTCCAAATAGCCAATTTGATGCTAGAGTGTGTGTTGCAGATGCAGCAACAGAAGAAAGACATCCAGGTGTGACTGTCATAAAGAAGGAGAAGGAGCAAACATTGATGTCCTCCCCGGTAGAAAAAGAGGAGAATTCAGATGAATTGCTCACTCAATGGAAGCAAGAGATGAAGATGTTGGAGGATTGATTGAACAATCCAAAACCATAAAAGGACTGCCAGGATGCAGTCATGGAAAGGGAAATAGGATGTCAGCATAAGGAGCAGCTGGAGGAAGCTAGAGATATGTCGGCAGAGGGGCTGACAGAATCCAATATTTCAAAAGAGCAAGTTGAGCAGTAGCTGAGTGGTGAGACTGCAGAAATGAAATATGCAGCAGAGTGGCCAACTAGTACCACAGGAGATGAAGATAACATGAAGGGTCAGATTGATCAGATTGGTAAGGAGGAGAAAGAGCACACCTTTCAATGTGCCCAGGAGATGTAGGAGGAAGAGCATTCTATGGAATTTCTCAAAAATTTAAGCCAAGGAGATGAACATGAGGCAACTGTAGAATTGGCATCTACAATAGAAGGAGATGAGAATTCTAAGGAATGGCTCAAAATTTTCAGCTAGGAAGCTAAGAAAGAGATAAATGCAGAACTAAAACCTGTAGCAGAAGAGGAGAGAGCAACATATAGCATGGATTTTTCTGATCTGTTTGAAGAACTAGAGGCCCTAGAGAGAAGGGTAAATATGCAAAGTCAGCTAATCCAACAAGTCAGGTTGGAAGTTGATGAAAAGGAGATGCAAAAAAATGGGATGAAGGAGAATATCCATCCATTAGAGCAGTTGGACTGGGTGATAGAGGAGAAAAGGAAGTTGATGGTGAGGTCAACAGTAGAAGCAGTCAGCAAAGGGAAGTTGAACAGAGGAGAGCATTCCATAGCAGTAGAGGAAAATAAGAAGCAAGGAAAGGGAGCAAATGGACAGCTCCAAGAGAAAGTATGGGACCCTGGAAGGTCTCAACAGTAGAGCAGAGGATCTCATGGGCAGAATCTCGTGATTTTCCCAGAAGTGGAGTATGATGCAGGAGCATCGCTCCACCTCAGCAACCTTGCCAGCATTCCAGCAAATTAGTGCACATTCAAGGAGGGAGAGACACCAACCCTCCCATTTTTAAATTTGAAATATGATCCTATATGTATTAAGGTTGTAAGGTTGAGTGAAAACCAAGCCATTCCTTTGAGCAGACAGAAGATAAGGTCACCTTTAATGGATGACAGGTTGATGGCTCTAGATTCAATTCAGCCTAGATGGCCATTAAATAAACTTCAATGTAATAGATGAGGTTAGGTGAAGAGAGGAGAAGCTCGTAGAGCCTTATTTGGTAAAAGGAGAGAGATCTTTGTATGAAGGTATCAAAGACTCAAAGAGAGACTCAGAGAGAGACTCAAAGTGACAGAGAGGGTAAGGAGAGTTCAATTTTAGAAGAGAGAAATCCTCATTGGAGGAAGGGGTAGTTCTTAGAGAGAGAGAGCTCAAGAGAGGTGAGAATATTGGTGAGACTATGTGCCAGTATAGCCTGCACATATTGTAACCAAGCATTCATATTAATAGAAAATAACATATTTCATTGCTTATGATTTTGTGTATGAATGAATGTTTGTTTTGTGCTATCTGTGTGTTTATGTATGTTGTAGATGTATGATAGGTTCCATCTGCAGTAGGAAGATAGATTTATCTATCTTTGTTGAGTTTGAAATATTGCTCTGTATTCTTTAGGTTGTGCAAGGAGTGCAAGAAAGAACATTGGAGGTTCTATAGCTAGAGAAAGGAGTGTGCATATGAACTCTGTTGAGACAGAAAGGAACATGCCAGGAGGGCGCAACAGAGCAATGACAACTTAAGGGAAAATTCAAGGTTGTTGAATACCTTGGAGGGTAAACTATGCAGAGGAAGCACAGAGAGACAGAGTCACTGAGAACTATGTAGAGATCTGCCATGTGGGCATTGAGCGGGTGCAGGCTTGCACAAAATAACTCTGGTTCAATTTCAAAGAGAGACAAGAGGAGTGTCAAAGAGAAGACTCTCACATAGTTGCTAAACACTTTGTATAAAATGCTCAACAAGGTGTTCTTTGAGTGAGAGGTTGTCAGGAGGGCACAAGAACCCTTTGAAGGGAGCAAAAGGGTCGATACCCTTAAGATACTGAGTAAATCCAAAATATCAGAAGAGATAACGTTAGCAGAAACGCAAACGAGACCCAAGAAGTTGGGTTCACAGGAGGAGCAAAGGCCGAAGCCTTTTAACACTTACAAAATCTTCCAAGTCAAAAGAAATCAAAATCTTGGGAGGAGGAGAAATAACATCCATCGAATTAGTTGTGGGAAGAAATCTAGACCGTTAGATCATCATCCATGGGGTGAACTAGAGTGCTGAGGAGGAAAAAAATCCCAGCCATCAGATCTGAGTGCAAATGATCGACAGTTGTCCAATCCAGGTAAAGTGCACAGATGTTAATCCCTTTAAGTGCAAAGGAAAGTGGACTTACCGAAGTCTCGAAGTCCCGAAGAGGTTAGGGACCATCCATCGTCCAGAGGGACAGGTGGTGTAAGATCCAAAACTATGGAGTGAGAGCACTTCAAAAGTTTTGTGGACAAGGATAAAGCGAAATCACCGAAGAGTCGAAGGTCAAAGTAGATCCTAGTCGTTTCTTTTCAGGAGATAAGTGTCAACAGATCTCATACTTTGGGAAAAATCACTTCGGAAGGCTTTGATAGTGGAGTGTGACAAACTCCTGAAGTCCCAAAGGTCGAAGTAGATCGAAACCGCCCACTACAGAGAGCACGTGGCAAGAGATCTGGAAGTTCGGAAGCTTAACACTCCAAAAGGAAGTCGATGTGGGTGAAGAATATCTGGACCATCAGATCCAGAAGGACGCATGGTGGGAATCCATCATATTCGGGTGAAATGACTCCGGGAGGAACACGTGCATAGGAGGTTGAAACTATTGAATCCTAAAGAGCCGAAGTGGATAATGGTCGTTGGATCCAGAAGGAAATGCATCAACAGATCATGTACTTCGGGTGGAAGTACTTCGGGAAGAAGAAAGCACAGGATTTTGAAACTCCCGAAGAGTCGAAGTTAATCATAGCCCTCAATCTATGGGATACATGTGTCAATATATCGTGAAGTCTAGGTGAAAGTACTATGGGAGATGCAAAGGCAGAGGGTTTGAAACTTCTGCAGCCCGAATAGTTGAAGTGACTTATGGTCATCGATCTGTGGGAGGTACATGTCAACAGATTGTGAACTTCGGGTGAAAGCATTTCGGGAGAAAGTCGGCATGGAAAGGTCGAGACGTCTGAAGGTCAAAGTCCTGAAGTGAATTAGAATCATTGATTTTTGGTGGATGTGTGGCACCTTATATGGAACTTTGGGTATGGAATACTCCAGGGGGGAAGCGGAGGTCAAAAGTGTCGAACTCCCAAAGAGCAGAGTCCCGAAGTGGATCTCGATCGTTGATCATGAAGGAGGACGAACCATTGATCTGGTCATGGTTGAAGGTTATGAAGTTTTGAAGCGCCAAGAGGTTAAGCCCTGGGTCACAGCCCAAGGTCACAAGTGAGGAAGGATCTAGCGCTTATCAGTGTGAGATTTGGAATAGGGTGATAAGAGAGCAGGACCCGCATATGGCCATCAATCTGAGAACGGGAAAATCGACGATGAGGAATCATTGTGGGGAGAGGAGGAAAAATTAGCGGACGTGCTAGTTCGCAGCCTGCTATTTACCAGCATCATTGATCTCGTCGAGATAAGCGATCAACGACCATGATTCAATGGATATTGGGTGAGCACTTTTCTAATTACGGGGGAAGAACTCTCTGATAAAGGGCGATCATGTCAGCAACCTGCAATTTCTGTGAACCATCGATCGACAGAGAAATATACAACAATCATATTGTGACCGTGAATATCATGAGGGTGATATTAGGGCATGCGTTTGATTGATTTTGAGACCAGCAAGGTCTTGAGGAGTTGTTCTAGTTCGAGAATATTTAACGATCCTTGACCGGGAGGTTGAGAAGCCCTGAGGGAGATTAGGGGGGGTCTGTGTCAATACTAATGGCTAAAATATGATTTTAATGATATCTTTTGTTGAATGCATCAGCCACCTAATTTTCCTTTCCTTTTATATGCTTAATTTCAAAGTCATATTCACTCAGAAATTCTAGCCATCTAGTTTGTCAGGCATTTAATGTTGTTGTCCAAACAAATTCTTCAGACCAAAGTGGTTGGTTCTTAACTCAAATATTCTCCCCATAAGGTAATGTCTCCACATTTTTAATGCATGAACAATGGTTTCTAATTCCAAGTCAAGTGTAGCATAATTATTTTCATGCTTCTTTAATTTTTGAGACTCATAGCATACCACATTATCTTTTTTAGTGAGGACTCCATTGATCCCTTCCTTGCATGCATCAGTGCACACAACAAAATATTTATCTGGATCTGCAATCTTTAATATGGGTGCACTTGTTCAAATATCTTTCAACTATTGAAAACTTTCTTCACATTTGGGAGTCCATTCAAACTTCACTCCCTTCTTTTGAAAATAAGATATTGGTCTTGAAATCTTTGAAAACCCCTTTATGAATATTCGGTAATAACCAACAAGACCCATAAATTATATAACCTTTGTGGCATTTCTTGGATTTGGTCGTCCTCTAATGGCCTCTATCTTCTCGAGATCAACTATTATCCCATCTACTGAAATAATACGCCCCAAGTAGTGAATCTTCTTTTGATAAAAGATGCACTTACTTAGTTTGGCATACAACTTATACTCTCTCAAAACATGCAACACCATTTTAAAATGTTGTTCATGCTCTTCTTCTGTCTTGGAGTAAATGAGAATATCATCCAATAAAACAATTAAAAACTTGTCTAGGTATTCTATGAACACTCCATTCATCGGGAACATTGAAACAATTGGGGCATTTGATAGCCCAAATGGCACTAATACAAATTCATAATTCCCATATCTTGTTCTAAATGGTGTCTTCATGATATCTTCTTCCTTTATCCTCACTTTATGATAACTTGATCTCAAGTCAACCTTGTAAAATATTCTTGCACCTTTTATGTTGATCAAAAAGATCATCAATCCTTGGCAAAGGATGTGTGTTCTTTATGGTGACCTTATTCAGTTGTCTGAAATTAATACATAGCGTTAAGGTTCCATATTTATTCTTCACAAAAAGAATCGGGGATCCCCAAGGTGACACACTTGGGTATACATACCCCTTCTTTAATAGCTCTTCAAGCTACGTCTGCAACTCTTTCAATTCTGGTGTCCCCATTTTGTAAGGTGTCTTGGACACTGGGGTAGCTCCTGGAACCAAATAATTAGAGAAATAAATGTCTATCTTTGGTGGAAATCTTGGGATTTCCCCAAAAACATCTTCAAAATATTTCAATATCGGATGGTCTTCAATACTTGCCACTTTATTTCTGATTTCCTCTTCCATCTGGGCTGTAAAATTTTGACATCCTTTCCTGAAGCTCTTTTTTGGTTGCATGGCTGAAATTTATCTAATATCCATAACTCTCAGAATGCCTTGAATATTTCCCTGCTTCCCTCTCTCATCAAGACAATTTATTGTCTTGTTGTAACATTCTAGGACAACATGGTGTTTTTCCAACCAATCCATGCCAATTAGAAAACCATATGAACCCAATGGTATGATGTCCACAACTACCTTTGTGTTGAGTCCATTCATGTCTATTGGAAAATATTTAACCAACTCATTGATCTTACTCTTAGCCCGTGTGGCTAACTGAACTAACCAAGATTTCTTATGCTTACTTCTTTGCAAGTGAAACATTTCAACAATGTTAGAGTTTATATAACTATGGCTAGCTCCAAAATCAATTAAAATTGCTATGGGATAGTTCTTAATCTTACCTTCCACTTCAATCATGGGATTTTGATACTCTGCATGATTGTTGTCCAAGGCATGCTTCCTCCCATGTCTTCAATTGTTTTAGCCTCCTAAATTTTGTGGACAGCCCTCATTCTTTCACCTTTGTTATGACCCAAGGGGAGCATATATAGGGATAAATGTATATTAAATCCAATCAAACAAAACTCTAAGAAAGATATAACCATATAACAACCAAACAGCCATTGTCATGCAGCTACAAAACATCATTTGAATCCTTCAATGACAGTAAAATTTCAAAGTGAGAGAGATTAAGATGGCAAAAAGAAAGATAACTTCCATTAAACAAGATTTCATCAGATCTAATACATCAAAACCATAGTAGGCTCTATTTCATTAACATCACTAAAAAGGTCTTTTACATCAACCATTCGAGCATGAAAAATTAAATCAATTTTAAAAGGGTGGATCAACAAGGAAGAGCAAGAAAGGTAGAGGGCAGCAAACTGTCAGCAGAAGCATTCCATTGGGCATGGAGTCAACACATCCTACAGATCAAAGGCACTCAAGCTTGTACCAGACCAAAAGGGATATAATTGATGGATGGAGGTATAAGAAAGATAAAAAAATAAAATAAGAATATCATCAAGCAAAGATCCTCTCTGCAAAAATGACTAAAAATATAACTAGAACAGAGATCATGAAAGGAGGCAAATACTACAAATCATTTGCATCTCATGAATCTCCTACCTCATGAACAACCATTGATCTTCAATGCCTGCAATTCCATTCAAGCAAGATGACAAGATAAAATAATAAAAAAGAACACGAATTTTGATAAGCAACTCTCATGAATCTTTAATGGCAGAAATGTTAATTACAACAGGCCCTCAGGCTTACAATTGAGCAACTAAATTGATCCTCTAGCTCTCTCCTCTCTTGGATCATGAATCCAACTCTTCTCCAAGAGATCCCTCCTCTCTTAAATATAAAATAGCATCCAATATATACTTAGGAGGTCGAATCCCATCTCTTTCATTGGATTATAAGCCTTGGAGATAGGTGGCCACAGTCAAAGAGACAAAAATCCAACAAACTGTTAATTTTCAGGAAATTGTTGGAAGTCATTAATAAGTTGTTTCCACCTCACTGCATGAGGTATTTAATGGAGATAAAACTTAGGTGCAGGTGTCCCTTGACATCTAAATGATCCATGAGAATCCATTCGAACCCTCCTTGACAGGTGGCAACCTCCGAACAAGGAAAATATCTAATCAGTTATGCAAAATAGAGAAATTGTAGCACATTCTGCAGCGCACTGATGTTTTAATTGTTTCTCTCAAATTCCAAACTGGGTCAAGATGAAATTTTCTCAGCAAGTCAAGAGGAATATCATCTTCCTCTACAAAAAATTTCAGAGAAACCCACTTTGTATTTTTGGTTTTATGATCAAATTTGTAACAGTAACCGCTACAGGAAATTTCGTAGCGCTCTCCTATAAAACTACTCTGCAGATTCCATAGCACCTTTTCTGTGTATGGCTATGTGATTCCGTATCACCTTTTATGTGTCTGGCTAGGTGATTTCATAGCGCCTTTTCTGTGTTTGTCTATGTGATTCTGTGGCACCTTTGGTAGTGCAACTACAGAACAGTCTGTGTAGACGATTCTATAGTGCTAGGCACTATGAAATCTCTGTGTTTTTCTGTGTGATGCAACAACTCTTCAAAAACACAAAAATTCTTAGTTGATGGATTATGAGATTGTAGATGCCTCCAGTAGGTGCAATTAGAATATTTCCTTAACACTTCAAGTTTGCAAAAACTAATCACCACAAAAAATGGATCATCATCATCTCCAATTTCCCTCTGCCAGCCAATCTGCAGCAGATTTTGCAGCGCCTATCCAAACTAGGAGTAGAATTCAAATCTTTGATAAAACAGTAAGACAACTTTAATGACCAAATCTCAATTATTTCCTTTTAAAACATTGATGTTGAAAACAATGAGATCGACTGACACCAATTTCATAAATGCAATAATGGTAATGAGGGAAGTTGCACTCAAGATGTGCTATGAAATCTCATGATTCACCGGTGTTGCGAAATGACCAAATTTGCTATTGCAAATTTCTATGCTAACACTTACCATACACGAGATCATAAGAAGTGAATCTAATGGTGTTTCTCCATGCGGTATGATAAGCCCAAAGAGATTCTAGAAGTCTATTGGCCCAATACAATCAGTGAATATGCACAATCATGGTCAATGTGGATTCTAGAACTCCATTGGTGACCTCCACTTTCCCATTAGTTTATGGATGGTGGGGTGTGGATGTCTTATGCTAGATCTGATACTACTTAATGATGGACTAGATGAGTTTTGAAGTTGAATGATCCCATGATCTATGAAAATATCTCGAGGTACTCCATATCAAAATAATATTTCCTCATAGAGAAAATTAGCTATTGCATGTTCTGTATCCCTTAGAAGTGCTTTGTCCTCAACCCATTTGGTCACATAACTAGTACAAAACAATTTATATGTGCCTTATTTTTGTATGGAAGGTTGATAGGGCCCACAAAATCTGGATCCCATTTCTCAAAAGGTTCCACCACAAGCTAAGTTTGAAGTGGAATTCCATCATATTGAACGTGTTGTACCATGGTTTGGAAACTATTTCAACTTCTCACATACTTCCTAGCATCCTGAAAAATGTTATACCAATACTACCATAGATGGAACACCTTGTGAGTTTTCATTTTATCAATGAAGTGTCCTCCACAAGGTTCATCATGACATGCCTTAAGGATGTCATGAATCCCATTTTCTATAGCACAATGACAAATTATGAGATCTGGACATATGAGAAAGAGATGAACTTGAAATTAGGATTACATTGCACTTTGCTTGATAATCATTTATCATGACCTCGGTCAAAGATGTTGAGGAAACTTTCATGTATCCAAATAGTTATAAATATCTGCAAATGATGAGGTTTTAATAGATACTACAAATAAATTTTCATTAGGAAAAATATCCTCAATAGAAGTGATATCCCCATCATTGTGAATCCTGGAAAGAAAGTCAACAATGACATTTTCTTTCCCAGGTTTGTCAAGGATGGTGATGTCAAAATCCTGTAGCACTAGTATACATCTTTCCACTCTACCATTAGTAATAGGTTTATTCATTAAATACCTAATGGCATAATGGTTAGTATTCACAAATACAAGACAACCAGTTATATTAATGAAATTTTTTATTAATATCATGGATAACAACAAGAAACTCTTTTTTAGTTGCCGTATAATTTAACTTTGTAGGAGAAATATTCTTTCTGATGAAATAGATGGCATAAGGTCTTTGTTCCTATTTTTTCCCAAGCATTTCTCCAATCGTTGTCTCTGAAGCATCTATAAAAATGTGAAAAGACAAGGACCAATTTAGTTCCCTCAACATCAATGCTACTTACAACTTTTATTTTAAGGCTTCAAAATTATATTGACATTGATTAGTCCAAGAGAATTATACATCTTTGGAAAGTAATAAAAATAAATGTGATGCAATCTTAGTGAAATTTTCAATAAAGTGACGATAGTAGCCAGTGTTCCCAAGAAACTACGAACATCCTTATGAGTTTTGGGGATAGGAAAGTTTGAGATCACCTCTATCTTGATTGGATCTACCTTGATACATGTAGGAGAAATATGGTGAACAAGTACAATCCCATCCATTAGAAGCATATGGCATTTTTCATGACTGAGAGAGAGGTTTGTTTCTTTCCATTGTACATGGACTTCCCTCAAGTTATACATAGCCTCCTCAAATGTGTCACCATACACAGTAAAGTCATCCATATATACCTCTACACAATCACGAATCATATAAGAAAAGATATCAAGAACAACTTGTTGAAAAGTGGCAAGTGCATTGCAAAGTCCAAATGGAAATACTTGGTAGGCGGCTTCCCCATGGGAAATTAAAGATTGCCTTATCATGATCCTCTTGGGATATTCAGATTTGATTGTATCTACTAAACCCGTCGAGGAAATAAAATAACTTATTTCCCGCCAATGTATCAAGGACCTAGTCAATGAAAGGCAAAGGAAAATGATCTCTTAGGGAGGATTTGTTTAGTTCCTTGTAATCAACACATATATGTTAATTACCATTTTTCTTAGGGAGTGGTGAAACCCATTGACTATCAGAGATGGGGTGAATAAAATTCACATTAAGTAATTTTTGTAGCTCTTGTTTCACCATCTCATGTAACACAGGGTTCATTTGTCGCTAGGGTTGTCATATAGGTCAAGAATCATTCTTTATGTAGATGTAATGAGTACAAATATTAGGATGGATCCCCTTCATATCACTATATTCCCAAGGAAATGCATTAATATTCTCTTGCAATAATTTAAACAATTATTCTTTTTCTAGTGTTTCTATCATATGATTGATGTGTAATGTCCTTCCTGGGCTAATTTCAATTGGAGTACCAAAATATTTTTCTATGGCATATAGAGGAAAAATCATCGAGCCTGATTGTAAAGATAAACCAACCATCAAACAATTTTCTTAAGGGCACTGATCTAGTATATGACTTAAAAATTGGAAGGTTGGCAACTATGATGAACAAGAATTAGTTATGAAGGTATTAATCAAGGCATCTTTAGTTTCTTCCTTAAAAGAGAGGGATTGGTCAAGTGTAAGCAATTATTGAACACTTTCATCATCACTATCTTCATTCCCTATCCATATATACATATCTTGATCTATAGTAGGCTTGGCGAGAGGATATAGGGTGATTTTCTTGGTGGAATTTCCATGGGTGATAGTCATCCAATATAGGCATCGACAGTGGCCAACCATGGCCCACTTAAAATCAAAGGATAACCCATGGGGTTATATTTTGGTTGTAGAACCATAAAATTAATTGGGTACTCCCATGAATATATAGAAATCACCACATATTCAAGTATACCCTTAGGTTTAACAATAGATTGGTTAGCTAGTTGAAGCTATAGGAGTGTGGCATAAGTAAGATAATTTAAGTTTTTCCATAATGTGCCTTTGTCATAACATTTATGGAAACACCTAAATCAATTAGGGTGTTTGCAATGAGGGACTTGTTTATGTGCACATCAACTACGACACTACTTGGATTAATGTATTTAGTCGTGAATACTTTTACAATAATTAGATCAACTAATTGCCTAATGACTTGAACGATTTGTGAGTCTTTATTTTTCTAACTAGGCTTCCTTAGACAGAGTTCTCTGATAGCTTTAGAATAAATAGGGAAATATTTAATTACCTGGAATAATGGAATCTTTACACACACATTTCTTAGTTCCTCTAAAAAATCAAATTCAGACTATGTATGGGGTTTGTCTAAACTTAACCTCTCTACATAGGGAGGAAGTAGTGTAGCCCCCACTGACTATGAATATTTTGAAATTTTTGAGGAAGTGGTTTGTGCTGTTATGGAAGGATGATCAACATAATTATCTTCTATAATCTTATGAATTTCCTCATCATATTATTCTATAATGATTAGAGGAATTATGTTTTTAAGAATTCTTCTTGATCATAAGTGGATGTCTTGATATTCCACAAGACAAATAAGGTATGTATGGTATATGGGAAACTCAACATTGTAAGCAAGCTAAATAGGAATTTGAGGTCTCTGTGAAGGGTTATTTGCAAACAACTATAATTGTTGTTGTTGGGGTAATTGTGAGTGTGGTTGTGGAAATTGAAGTTGATACAAAAATTTTGGAAATTGTGGAGTTAATTGTTGTCAATTTCCAAAGGAAGGACTTCTCCAACCTTGCTTCCACAAGTGATGTTGGGTTGGTTGGGATACCCATTGTTGTTGAGTAATGAGAGGATACTAATTTTGAGGGGGGTACTATAAATTTTATTGGTTAGCCCAAAATACATTATAAGACTGAGAAGGGTCTTGAGCCATACCTGGTGGTTGATGTTGCCATGGTCATTTTTTTAGCAACAATATAGATTTGTCCAGTCTCATCATTTGCACCTTGATAAACTGCTTTCAACTTTGGAAGAGAAGGACAATTATTCATTGCATGATGTTGTTCAAAAATTCCATAGGTTTCAATGTTGTTTAATGGACAGTCCTTCAAGGGATATTTTTTCCTACATTTAGAACAAAATATTGCTAGTGCTAATTCTGCTTCATCCCACTTTTTTTTAACTTGTAGTGTATTGAGTTGAGAGCTTAGTGAGTTGATAATATCAGTATTCAAGTCCTCCAACAAGTTTACAATCTCAACTCAAGTAATTCCTCCCTTGAATGATTTTGTAATTCTAACAACGATATCTCTAGGACCCTTTCCATGTTTTGAATTTCCCCTCGAATAATGTTTGCATAATTCACAAATTTCATAAAAGGTTAGTTGAGAAATATTCATAGCTCCCATCAAATTTCTTCATGGGTTAGTTGATAAATATTCCTAGCTCCCATCAATTTTCTTCATAGGTTAGTTGAGAAATATCCCAATCTCCCATCAAGGTCAATACATTCATCTCTAATTCCTCTTAACAAAATAATTCACATGGTTTCTTTATTTAACTTACTATGATTTGACCTCTACAAATTATATTAAAACCTCTCCATATAGTCTTCCAAAATTTCATCCTCCTTTTGCATCATATTGAATATCTCCTCCCTCAGATATCTGTTCTTGCAATAGTCATATTATTTCTTCAATAAATCTTGTTTTATCGTGTCCCATGTTTGAATATTGTTTTCACCAAGTCCCATAAATTAGTGGAGTGTTGCATTGTTCAACGTGGTAGGAAATAACTTTAATCTTTGAACCTCACTGACATAATCATAACTCCTGCAAAGGACATAAAAATTGAACAAAAAAGTATCAATATATTCGTTTGCAAAGCCATTAAAATTTGGTAAGGCAGATGGATCAATGTTCTTCATTTGTGCTAGACCTCCTTAATGTCTTATTGGGAACTCGAAGGTGATAACATCCTCATCAATGGATCCCATTTCTTCTTCTTCTTCC
Organism: Picea engelmannii; assembly: GCA_009831015.1. Lineage (NCBI taxonomy): Eukaryota > Viridiplantae > Streptophyta > Pinopsida > Pinales > Pinaceae > Picea > Picea engelmannii. The sequence goes on from ML846523.1 coordinate 21,312, forward strand.
ATGTTGTGAATAAGATGAGACTTCAAAAAGTATATCTTAGTTTGTGCTATGGATTCCTTGGAGAAGGAAAAATCCCTCAAGAATTATAGTTCTTAGACCAGATTCATTTGAGATTTTGTGTTAGGTTGCCCATTTATTAATTCATCTATATTTGTTGGTTATGCAATTAGAGGGATAATTTAAGCTTATTCTATTGAAGTGGTTTCTACTATAAAATAAATTGTAGGATCCTTCTTACAGTCTGTGTGAGAGCTAGGTTTTTTTCCCAAATTTCCTCCTACTTCATATTTTCCCACAAGAAGTTAGTAGCTTAGCTAGTTCTTATTACACTGTGAAATTGTCCTCATGGATCTCTACCTCTACTCATGAAAATATATGAGCTATTTTTAAATGCATAAAACTACATATGATATTACATAGTGGGGGTTGCAGGCAATTCCTCCTATAGATCCATGTGTCATGTGTTGTCCTAGAACTAGTGTAAGAAATACTAGTGCGCCTTTGGCAACTCCCCGACAGTGACACCAAAATGGAAATATTTTAATTACCTTATCAATTTATAGTAATAGTATCTAAATAGATTATGCATTAATTTATCAACTTGGGGTTTTGAAGTACTTATAAGATGCCACTATTTATGCAGACTATAGATTCTTGTTTTCCACTAATTTACATGTCATGAAGTTGTAGCAAGGAAATATGTTTGCAAACTATTCTAGAAAGTTGATGATTAGAAATCCACTCTTACATTTATTAAAACATATTGAGATCAATTCATGCTCCCTAAACTAGATTATGATATGAAGATGTTTATGAATTTGAAATGGCTACAACATTCTTAGAAATCAAAATACAATGTGGCAATTAATGAATAGTAATCTCATTTTGAATTTCAAAATGCATATAAATACATAAAGGAAATTACTATCTACAACACATAAAATAAATACAACACTTGTTCTATTGGAGTGGACCTTGCCTATGCGGAACAGAGTGTTGTGTTGGCTACACCAAACTAAATAATCTCAATTCAATCACTTATGAAATTTATATTGCTATATACTTGGATTAAACAAAATTCCTAAACATAGTTTTAATCTATATATCATGATAGATTCAGCCTCCCCTTTTAGAGGTGTTGTGGGGGCTAGATTCCCAGATGCTTAATAGTAGGGATCAAACCCAAGGACGAGATGCAATTAGAGTCTTCCCTATTTAGTATGGAGCAATCCTCTGGATCAATGGCCCAACAACCATTCAATGGGATTTAAAAGTTATTTCCGTTCTTTTTATGTTTTTATAGTTTTATAAGAATTAATGTAGAAAATAAATCAACCTAATGAGTTTCAAGAAATATGTTCTATAGGATAACCTAAGGGAATAGCCAATGAAAACGGCCATCATCTTTTGATTCTCTTATAAGTATTTTGGTTAAGAACTAATTACTACATGATAATATTCATGAAACATAAAGAATTTAATTACAAAAATAGATCAAAATTATAACGACGAAACACTTAGAAGTAATTCCATGGTATCCTCAACAAAAATGAAAATAAATTAATAAAACAAACAAATTTCTACTGAAAATGCCCAATAATTCATCCAATAATATAAGATAGCTTAATAGTATTGAAATTCTTACTAGAATCACGTCACATCTAACCAATAGAAAAATAATCCATAATACAAAATGAATGCATAGAGATAGATCTTCAAGAATTTAATCAAAACATCTTGACTCTAACAAATAGCTTTTCAATTAAGATTTTAAACAATTTGCCACTAAAATCATAGTGAAATCACCCCAGATTCCAAAAACCCTTCTCTAGAGGTCGATTCTATTTATAATCAAAATTGCAACTTAAAATTAGTATAACATAGAAATTAGAAAAGCTCAAAAGCGTCCATGTTTCTATGACACAAATGGACTGGACGTTTCATCAAATGTATGATCAATGTTGGCCCACTGCTCAAATAACTCTTCACACAACAACAAATGTGGGAAAACATGTTGATCCATAAGTAAACTCACACTCTCCTTCTCATGCCTAAAACACTAAATGTACTTTTCTATCTTTGAAATCATCGACACTTGTTTAGAAAAATTCCTCACTTCTTCGACTAGATACTTTTGCATGTGACCTCACTCCACTACGCTTACCCCTCTTACTTCAGCCTCACATATGTCTGTAATTTTCTTGAACTCTAATAACACCTCATCAATAGGTTGACATTTTTCAGGTTGGCCAAAACTAGGTAAATGACTTTCAAACATGGTATTATTGATAGAATGCCACAACTTTAGACATGTTGACCATTCATCACTCACTTGATTTTTTGACACTATAACCAATTCTCCTTGGAACTACATTAATATATGTATTGTGGCTATTCCTTCCTTTGTCAAGTTTTTGATGTCTTCTTCCTTGTGGTCCTTTTGAATTTCTTTGATATATTCAATTTGATATTGAACTTTGGCTTGTTTCTCATTCCATTTCAGGATTTATTTATGTACTAATGATAATTGTAGAGGTTCTTCTTGAAGTTTTGTTATTTTGGTGATAAAATCCACTTTTATTTGCTCATGTTTCATATGTTCCTTCATAATATTCTCAATGAACTTGATTACATTATCAGGGGATCCCTTGTAATACACTACTTGACTTTTTAGAAATGAAATCTCTCTTTTCATTTTCTCCGTCTCACTCTCATCAACTCTAGCTTGGTCAATAATAGCATGAGAAATTGCTACCCCAACAAATAGTATCTCACTGAGCTTTTCTCTCTTAGTGTCCAATAGAGGCTCTTATATAGTGCATATTACAACAATATCCTATATCTATTCCTTTTCTCTTTTATGTTCTATTTACAATGGATTGCCTTTGGCAATTGTAAGAAATAGATTCAAGATCAACAATCTCCTCTAAAAAGTCAAGTATTAGCTTATCACCCCATGATAAAGTGTTTTCGAGGCTTTCCGATGTGTGAAATTGTTCCATCTCAAGTTCCTTGCCTTTGTTTATTGCTTGCTTCTCCTTTGACTTATGGGACTGACCAGTGACCTCATAGGTATCCTCTCCAATCCGATTGCATGATTTAAACATCTTCTTCATGTTTATCATTAGCTCCTTGTCCTTATTCATGTTCATCCTACGATCCAAGGACATTTTCCTCATCCTTAGTTAAGTCAATAACTATTTTGGGTGAACCTATAGGTTGCTTAGTTGGTGTATGTTTTGTAGTACTTTTTTCCTTTGTAGCCAACTCTTGTTCTATAATACTCTGTTCCTTTGCTACCAACTCTTGCTGCAATTTTTATTCTTCCAACTTATTCCTTTGCTCCTCAGCAATTATGTGTTGTTGTTCCTCTTCTTTCTTTATATTTTCTTCCTCTTGTTGAAGCCTCTCTTCTTCCAACTTATTTTTCAACTCTTCCTTTTCCCTATGCCTATGCAAGTCTTGGTCTCTCTATTCTACTTCAAAAAGCCTTCTTTTAGCTTCTAAATCTTCTTGAGAAGCCTCTTCTTCTAGTTTTCTTTTGAATTCCTCCTCTTCTTTTCTTTTGGATTCTTGCTCTTGATGTAATATAACCTTCTCATCTTGAATGACATTTTATTTTTCTTCTCCCTTCAATATAATTTCCTCTAACCTCTTGTCTTCTTTAGCCTCTCTTGCAACTCTCCCAGTAGCTAATCCTCTATGTATTTCAATCATTTGTTCATTAGTGGACAACACTTTAAAAATTGTAGTGTGAGGATTCTCTTTCTTTCTAATACCTCATATTAGTCATGAGCATCTTCAAAAAACAACTCATCCTCCAATCTCCTGTGACTATAAAGCCAAGCTACAAAAACTAAATCATGATGTTTGGTAACCAACCCCTTGGGATCATGCCTTTTAAATTGTCCCAACATGAACCTAAATTCTAGATGGCTAGGTGCTTCCTTCCTTGCATGTTTCAAGTCCTTGATGAAATAATGTCTCATCCTAAAACCATACAAGAAAAAAATATTTTCTTTGCCTCCTTAAGTAGTGAAGCACTGAATCCATGCAACACTATTTGATCATCTATCTCTCCCACAACAAGTTTACCTGGTACATATTTTGGCAGAAGATAAGGTGCTTCAATCGCGCCACAAATCCTTATATAAGTTAGATTTTCTTATATATACTAGTTACCGATGTGACTTATAATATTCTTTGCATTATCAGTTATAATGGGGCATTCCGCACTGAAAATTAGGAAATACAAATGTGCCAAGCAATGATGACAAATAACTATATATGTCGTCTTGTACTTATTTTCGCATAATATTTGGAAATAGACGTGCACAAGGGACTCTTAGATATGCCAAATGAGGTTAAGACCCATGAATACATTTGTAGCACATATGCATCTAATAAATAAGACCGATATAAAAAGAAGGAACTACACCAAGATTTTCTTTCATCTCTCTCAATCATAATACCAAGTTGGTTGGATAAAATGTCTCCCCAATTAAATATCCCTATCCCTGATTTTGTAGCCATTGTATATGTTAAACGAATCCATGCATCTCAAAAACCTCAATAGTCATTTTCTCCATACATTTTGCATATCAATACCATAAGGTACATGCATGGTACTCTCAAACTTGTTATAGTATACCAACCACTAGTTTTGTTAAGATTTTTTTCTCTTCCTTAAACCAACCTACTAAATTTTTTCCTACATTATTCTTGTCATAGAAGTCATTCACAAAAGGATTAACTCGATGAAGTTCAAGCTTTGAAAATATATAATATTTATCCATGTGCTTTGCTAAGAAAGAACCTATGAACTCACCTCTAGCATACACAATCATGTTTTTCTTCAAAATAGTGAGATCTATAATCCACTTAATAACTTTAAAGAAAGGGAAAATAGGTTCTTTTACTGCAATATAATGCAAGTGAGACCTCCTTATGTTCATAAAAACTCTATCATATGTCTCTCTTATAGTAGGGTCACTATGAGGCACCATTTCTGGATATTCTTCATTTTTGAGTTTCCAATATTATTCATTCCATCCTAGCAAAATTAATTGAGTTATGGTAATTGCTTCAGTGTCCTTGAATATGGGTCATGGTAAATAATCTTTAGATTCATGGAATTGAATCAAAAGGACATATTCTTATGTTGGGTCTTTAATTTCCATAGTTTTATTATGAGAACATTCCCTTGTTTTTGTTTCCTTACTCTTAATCTTAGGAGACCTAATAGGAGGCCTCCTAGGATTTCTTGTTAGTGGCATATTTCCTGCACCCAATCAATTCCAACACAAATAAAGAAGGTAATCGCAATGTGTTTAGCCATTTCTCAATTAACACAATACACGATTTTAAAGGCAAACCTCAATTCAAACAATCGTGAGAAGAGTTCAAAATCCATAGACAACATTATAAAATTAAAATTCATGAATTAAAAATACATCTACTTTCCATATGAAATTAAATCATATATATTTTTATTTATCAAGGCTTAATAACTTACCTACAATGAGAAAATGAGGAAATTGCAAAATCGAAATGGAGAACAAATGTGCACAATCTATAAATTTACCTTCTACGTGTCGAGACACACTCACGACTCACAATTACCCACACTAACGAGGATAATATTAGACTCAAAGCTACAACTACAAAAACAATCTACAATCCTCAAAAAAATTGTAAAGAACCTAATGTGTAACATAAGAAACTTAAAATTTTATTTTTTAATATGTAAAAAAACTTAGTTTTCTTACATTTCATTGACTGATAGCTTTATAGTGTTATTGGAGACTTCACTTATTTCAAGGTTTCAAAGTAGGCAGGTGGTGGGGTGTTTCTGTGTACAAACGTGGTTGCACGACATTCAATGGCGTACGAAACAACACATTGACTAAGGTTGTTCATACTACCTCCAAAACAAATTCTTAGGAGGTAGTATGAGCAGTCTTGTTGCCCTTGTTAATTAATGCAACTTATCCATGCCAACCACTATAAGTACTTCTATTCCAACACGTAATGAATCCAAAAAAGCTACCATATTCATTGAGAAAGTGTAGAATGTGCAATGACATGTGTGATTTTCTTAGGTATTCCACTGAGAATCAAAAGAATAGCAGGAAATAAAATAGTGTCCCTCCAATCCCAAAATCAACAATCAAGTTTGCTTATACATATAGAAGGAGAGGTTTAACGAACTCAAAAGAAATTTGCACCCAATGTGTTTTAGTCCTTATATGATCACAAGATAGGTTGGGTATAATACTTTTCAACTAAATTTACTACATACATGGAGCTTCAACTAAACTTTAATGTGGAGTTGTTATACTTTACATCCTACTTTTTTCTTAAGGAGTGAACAACATGACTTAAATCCTTCACCAAAAATATCTATAGCTTACAACATTAGTGGATTGGGACCAAATTTTTGATAGGAGAGACAAGCGACCAAATTGTTGATAGGAGAGACAAGCATACATGAAACAAAGTTATCCCACTCATTGAATCGCCAAAGCTAGACAACACCACACACAAACCAAGAATCTCACTTTAGATAAGATTAAGTAGAAGTCTCCACATCTCAAATGTGATGTAATGAGGACCATTGTTGATTGAGTGGGGTGGCTTAGTCCATGCACATGTGCAAATCCTAGCCATGTTGTAGGAGAGCAAGGTTTAATAATGTATATTTAAGTGTTTGTACTAATGACCAACTTGTTATTAGGCTCTCAACAAACTCTATATTATGAAAGTGACAACAACTTTGGCTAACATGTGGTGATCTTAAAATAAGTTTTTCAACACCATGAATCTACACCTAGAATATTAATTAATAAATATGTAGTAAGATAAGGATAGATAACTAGATATGGGGTTGTCAAGCTCATCTTTCTTAATGTTTGGACCTTTCTTTGACTACTATGGGTCCCACTTTTATTATTTTTCTCTTCATTAGGAATCCACCTACACTTCATTGTGATTCTCCATTGGTGTTATGTTAGAAATTTACATTGTGGTTTATTGTTCTCTAGAATCACTTGGGTTGGCCTCCTAATGCTACCTCTAACTACCCATCCCAGGTTGTGTTAAATATGTTGGATCTCTTAAGGAAAATAATGTCTCCACCTAAGAATTTTGTTGTGCTATTCAGTGGCCCCTTGAAGGGAATGGCCAAATCACTTCGATGAGGGTTTTGCTAGAGAATGAGTGCCTCCTTCAAAGAGAAGTTGTTAAACTCAATACCCTCTTCCCAATCCTTTTGTGTCAACAAGTATGCATTTATGTCAATTTTAAAGTTGGACCCTCATTTGGTTAATAAGGAAGAGACCAAATTCTTTCTCACACACTAATTTGCATATTTAATAATGTTTGGTCGAAATTTGATGACTCCAAGCTTGGATAGCTAAGGTTAGGGCTCTTTCTTGAAAGATGTTATGATGGTACTAGTTCTTTGGTAGTGTTTCCCTTCTTAAAAGGCCTTAGTAACTAGGGTTCAACCCTTACATTTAAAATCTCTCTTTAGTTCCTATAAGGGTGAAAATTCCTACCTTCCTCTATAGTATTAGAAGTGTGATTCCCTTACTACCACTAGAATATGCCCAGTAAGTCTCTTTCTATGGCAGTTCATAAGGTGCATGTTTTGAGTTCTACGTGTACATGAATATGCATTAAGGTTGATCTCAGAAAGGATCTTCCTAAAAAATAATTCTTGAACACAATGTACACAACTAGGCTCAAACATTGAACTATGAACATATTGTTGTTTATTGCAGGGCCTACCTTGAATACAACCACTTCTCTAACCCTTGTCAAAACATTAAATCTTGATGTAACCAATAAACTTGGATGCATTTGCACGATCTGAAAACCATGCAAACACGCGAGAATGGAAAATAACTCTCTTTTATTCCTTCTCCATCCTAACTATTACAATGGAAGTTCAACCCCTTATAACTACTATATGACATTTTCGAAAACAACTAATTTTAGGAAATTTTTGCATGACTCTAAAATTGACCAATAACTAAGAGCTCACTATAGGACACTATTTGTCAACTTTCGTTCCTAATTAAGTTCATAAACTAAGAGATAACTGATAATTAAAAATTTAAAAATTCCCATAAAAAACACAAAAAAAACCCAATTTGAGGCCTTATATTAAGGAATTTGGCCCTGAAAAAGTGTTGAAACTATGTCTGACTAAAGGATCAGATCGACACGATAGTGAACTATTCGAGACATAAATCCCTACAAAATTTCATCCCAAACGGATAACCGAGTCAAAATTTATGACCCTCTGAAAAATTTTGCATCATTCTCCTCTAGTTGAAAAGAACGCAGCTCCTGCAAGTTACTGTCTTCGAACTGTTGCCACTTATCAAGATCTAGGTTCAAAAATTCCCCCTCTATAATACATGTACTCTCTAATGGTTCTATGCCTTCCCACAGGACCAGATATCGGTTGTATTGGCCTTGTCGAGTATGAAGGGTCTTCTTATCTAAAATATGCACAACCTTTTCCTTTTTCTTGCCTGAAATGGCATGTTTCCTATCCACCTTTGCCTCACTTTCATCACCCAGATCGTCCCCATGGAAGATATACAAATCAGAAACGTTAAACAGAGGGGAGATATCAAGATCAGCAGGTAAATTGACCTTATAAGCATTGTCGTTGATTTTCTTGAGAATCTTGCAAGGACCAATTTTCTTATACTTCAATTTGTGGTAGGTTCCTCTAGGAAACTGTTCTTTCTGTAAATAAACCATCACCAAATCAAATTCAATGAATACCTGGTATCATCATTGAGCATCTTTTATAATTTTGTTTTTTTCATTACTACCTTGCAATTTTTGTCTCACCTATTGCTGCAACTGTTGAATGTGTTCTGGAAATGCTTCCCCATCATCATTGATCCTATCTCCAAGTGGTAGTTTCACCAAATCTAGGACACCCATAGAATTTCTATCGTAAACAACCTGAAATGGAGATTTATCTGTAGCTCTATTCACTGAACTATTGTAGGAAAATTATGCTTGAGGTAAAGCGAAATCACATTGCTTGGGCTTCTCTCCGACAATGCTTCGTAACATGTTTCCCAAACTCTGATTTACTACCTCGGTTTTCAAATCTGTTTGGGGGTGATAAGATCTGTTGAACTGTAATTTAGTCCCCATTTTATTCCATAAAGTCCTCCAAAAATGACCCAAGAACCAAGTATCTCTATCAGAGGTAATAGTTTTTGGAACCCCATGCAATCTAACAACTTCTAAAAAAAAACAATTATGCCACCCTCAATGCATCACTAGTTTTCTTGCAAGCATTGAAATGAGCCATTTTAGAGAACCTATCAACAACCACAAAAATAGAATCATTACCTCGTTGTGTGTTTTGGAGCCCCAACACAAAATCCATGCTCAAATCTATCCATGGGCCTATGGGCACTGGTAATGGAATATACAACCATGTGTTTTGTGAGTGTCCTTTAGCCATATGGAAAATCCTACATCGTGCCACATACCTGGTTATATCCTTTTTCATCTTCGACCAATAATATTTATCTTCTATTAAGGCTAGCGTCTTATCCTTTCCAAAATGTCCTGCCAAACCACTACTATGAAGGTCTCTGATGATATTTTCCCTCATTGAGCCAATTGGAATTCATAGTTTTTTTCCTTTGAATAGGTAGCCATCTTGCATAAAATATTCACCCAGATTAAGATCCATGTTCCCAACAACTAGATTCTTCATTTGTTCCACAATCTCCCGAAAATCATTATCAGACGCATAGAGATCCTTTAATGCATCAAACCTGATTACTTGATTTTCCATGGTTGTCAAAAGAACAGTGTGCCAACTTAAAGCATCTGCAACTTGATTCTATCGTCCTAATTTGTGCTTCAGAACAAAGGTGTGGCCTTGTAAGAAAGAGACCCATTTTGCACGTCTATTGTTCAATTTCTTATGGGTGTTTACATATTTTAATGCAATGTGATTAGTAAATAACACAAACTCTTTCGACACTAAATAATGCCTCCAATGTCACAATGCTTGCACAATTGCATAAAATTCTACATCGTATGTGGAGTAGTTCTTTCTTACCTCATTCAACTTTTCACTAAAGAATGCAATTGGTCTACCTTCTTGGCTAAGTACAACTCCAATTCCTACATGTGAAGCATCACATTCTACCTCAAACACTTTACCAAAATCCAGTAAGGCTAATATGGGTGCCTCGGTTACCTTCTTATTTAGAAACTTTAAACTTTCCTTAGCTTCATTGGTCCACATGAATGTCTTGCCTTTGGTGCAATCTATTATGGGTTCTAAAATATTGCTAACATTTTGAATAAATTTTCGGTAAAAGGTAGCCAGCCCATGAAAACTTCTTACCTTTGTTATGCTCCTAGGACTAGGCCACTTCAAAATTGCTCTAACCTTCTCTGAATCCATGTAGACTCCTTCTCTCGAGATGAAAAAACCTAGAAATACCAAACTTTCTTGTACGAACCTACATTCCTTCAGGTTTGCATAAAGTTGATATTTTCCCAATGCACCCAATAGAATTTTTAAATGTTGCAAGTGATCTTCTTTGTTGTTACTGAAAACTAGGATGTCATCAAAATAAATGACAACAAACTTACCAATATAAGGTCAAAGAACAATATCCATCAACCGCATGAAAGTACTAGGTGTATTGGACAACATGAATGACATCATCATCCTTTCATATTTTCCATCCTTGGTCTTGAAGGCAGTTTTCCATTCATCCCCTTCGTGAATCTGGATCTAGTGGTATCCACTTCACAAATCAATCTCACTAAAATATTTAGCTCTAGATAGCACATCCATCATGTCATCCAAGTGTTGTATAGGAAACCGATATTTGATGGTAATATTATTGATTGCTCTGTTATTTGTGCACATCCTCCATGTATTATCCTTTTGGGAGTCAACAATGTTGGTACAACACAGGGACTCATGCTTTCTCTTACCAAACCTTTCTTTATAAGTTTTGTCACTTTTCAATTGAGCTCTGCATGTTGTGTAAGACTCATCCTATAGGTTGCCTGATAAGGTAAAGATGATCCTGGGATTAGATCAATGTGATGTTGAATATCCCTCTTTGGTGGAAGACCATCATGTAGTTCATTAGGGATAACATCAACATATTCTTCTAGTAACTTGGCCAGTTCAGTAGGAATTCATACGTCCTCCATGACTCCTTTTTGCACTATTAATGCATAAGAGAATCTCATTGCCTTCGTTTCCTTAACAAAATTTCTTTCTGACAACATATTCTTAATTTTCCCCTCATCCTTAAGGAGCAATAAGACGACTTTCGATCCATCCTTCCAAAAGGCGTAGGTATTCTTTCCTCCATCATGCATGAATTTTCTGTCATATTGCCAAGGCCTCCCCAATAATACATGACATGCATCCATCAAAATGACATCCCACCATACTTCATCTTTATAAGTCTTACCGATGGAAAACTTGATCAAACATATTTTATTAATGGTGATTTCATTCCCCTTTTTGAACCATGCAATTCGGTAAGGATGGGGATGTGTTTCACATCATGCTTTCAACTTATCTACCATCTCTTTGGAAACCATATTCTCACAACTACCACTATCAACAATAACTTGACATACCTTTCCCCCAAAAGTGAATATGGTTCGAAAAATATTTGTTTGAAGCTAAGAATCTTCATTGTTGCTACTTTGCCTTTGTTCTTTTTCGGGAATCACCATTGACCTCTGTATCATGAGACTCTCCCTCGTATTAGGTGGGACTTCATATTCAACCCCTTCTTCTTCATTCTCATTTTGGACCAAGTTCAAACTCGGTTGTTGTCCTTGCTTTGGCACCTGCATGTTATAATTTGGGCATTCAAATGCTTAATGACCCTCTACACCACACTTGAAACACACATAAGTTCCTCCTCTGCCACCATCGTAACCTCTACCCCTCTGAAATCCTCTTCCTTTTGGTTGATTTAGGTTACCTTGTCGAGTATATTTTTCTTTCTCAGCTCCTTGGGATGATTCGCCTCTGCCATAGTTAAAACCACCCCATGAGGCAGATGATGTACCCCTCCTTGCTCCTCTATTCCTTTGAGAAAATTGTCTTTTTGTTTTTCCTCAGCCTTTGAGGCTAATTGGTATGCCGCTTCCACATTGTGAACCCTATGCATGCTCAGTTCATCTTGAATAGAAAATTTTAAACAATTCACATACCTTACAGCTAGTTGCTCATCGGTTTCTTGGTGATCCACACAAATGGACAATTGATAAAAATTGTTTGTGAGTTCCTCCACGGTGCATAGGTTTTGCTTCAAGTTCTGAAATCTATGAAAAATGGTTTGGGCATAGTCGAGAGGAAAGAAAAAATCTCACAATTTCTTTTCTATCTTGCTCCAGGTCCTAATTTTTTCTTTTCCTTTTTTTTCTATCTTTCTACACATGATCCTACCAGATCATGGCCTGACCCTTCAACTTGGTGCATGCAAATTTCACCTTATTTTCCTCTGACATAGGCTACCATTAAAAAAAAAATCCATGGTGTTCAACCAATCTATTAACTCCTCTGGTTTAAGATTCCCTGCATATTCTGAAACTTCCATCTTGATCTTATGATTTCTCCCTTCTAGAGCCCTGAGCATCCTTTCTTCAAAAGTTATGCACTATAATTGTTCTTATTCATGTTTTGTATGTTGATCTATAGCTCCTCAGATTGTCCCCTCATCAGACACTTCTCTTTGTATTATTCTATGACTAGCCAACATGTTTGTAAGATCTCCTACTTGCCTTTGGAGGTTTTGCATATCTCTGCGCATCTGAGCAAGATACCCTGCTATTCCTCTTCTTGTCCCAACCATCTTCCTTCTCTGATACCAAATGATGTAACCAATAAACTTGGATTCATTCACAAGATCTAAAAACCATGCAAACAGGAAAGAATGGAAAATAACTCTCTTTTATTCCTTCTCCATCCTAACTATTACAATGGAAGTTCAACCCCTTATAACTATTATCTGAGATTTTCAAAAACAACTAATTTTAGGAAATTCTCGCATGACTCTAAAACTGACCAATAACTAAGAGCTAACTAGAGAAACATTATTTTTCAACTCGCTTTTCTGATTAAGTTCATAAACTAAGAGATAACTGATAATTAAAAATTTTAAAAATCTCGTAAAAACACTAAAACCCCAATTTGAGACCTTATGTGAAGGAATTTCCCCCTGGGAAAGTGTCAATACAATGTCCGATCTGAAGGATCAAATCAACATGACAGTGAACTCTTTGAGACGCAACTACCTGTAAAATTTTAGCTTAAATGGATAATTGAGTCAAAAGTTATGACCCTCGGAAAATCCTTGCATAATCCCTGCATCAAAGCCTCATTTGTCTCCTAGCCAAAGAAGCATTGATCTCATAAACCCAGTTAATGGAATTGCTCCATCTCAAAACATCATTAGGTAGAATCAGTCTAACTAAGTATTTGTAATGCAGTTCTTTAGTTTGGATCAAATGTTGACCCTATTCCCCCTCAAAAGAGAGGACATTGTGTTTAAGATTATAAGATATGTGGAGATATTGGTATTAGCAAGAACATTAAGGGAAACTATGATTCTCTGGAATAAAAGTTGGAATACAGTTTAGAAGAAAAAGATAAAAAAAAATAGAATCTAGATGCTCAAATTATTAAAATCCCATAAGACCTTTCCATATGGAAGACCCAAAATAAAAGTTGATCCCTATTTACTTGCTTTACAAATCCCATAAGGACTTTTCTTATAAGGACCCAACGTTTTCATTGCATCTATAAAATTTAAAAATTCTAAGAACTTAGATAAAGTAGATTGTGCAACAATCAAATGACTTGGGAAATCTAACCATCATCCCAGAGGAAGAAAGGTTGTCTATTATGCCTTGGGGCTTGGAAATGTCTCAAACAATCTCACGGAGGCCTATTCATTGTGGCGGGGTCTAATTATTGTTAAGGAAGAAGGTATTAGAACCTTGGTAGCGCTTGGAGACTCTATGATGGTTATTGAAGCAGTGATGGATCAAGCTAGTCCGTAGAGGAACAATTTGAGATCGCTCACCCATAGCCTCAAAAGAATCATCCCATATTTTGACAAAGTATCGTTTTATCACATTAAAAGGGAGTTGAATGGTGAAGAAGATTATTGGGTCAAGGTGGCCTCATCCCTTGATCTTGGTTCCTTAATAAAAATGAGATTCCAAT